>VSDK01007409.1:26063-86586 GCA_009767595.1 Symbiodinium kawagutii | reverse complement strand
AATATTTACTACTAATTAACCCTGGATCAAGCATTCATCAAACCTCAATATGGTGGTTTCTCAAAATAGAGGTACCCCAAATCATCTATCATTTACCATTTATAGTAGTAAACCAGCCATTTTGAGGGTCCCCCATGGCTCGAGAAACCACGATTATATCAAGCATTCTTAACCGCTCACTACCACAACGACCTGCCACACTGCCGCGCATCCAAGGTCCCCACCCACGGTAAACAAAGCACCTGACTGCGGGGCGGGTGAGGCGGACCGAGGTGAAGCTATGGTAGGTGAGTCACTACCATAGCTGATCGGTGACTCACTCGGTGAAGCTATGGTTAGCCCTAAAATGGTAGGTTCACCATAGTGAATGATAGCTTCTACCATAGTGAATGATAGCTATAGTTAATAGTTGAACCCACAAGTGCTACTTCATCATAGTGAGTCATTGCCTCATTTGGGTGTTTCTCAAGATGAGGGAAACGGTAGGTGTATTACTGGAAATGGTTGATGTAAAGGATGATTTTGGAGGTCCTCCATTTTAAGAAACCACCATTTAGGGCTTTCTTAATCTTGGGAACCCCCAAACTGCTCGGTTTAATTTCTATAAATGATAAACAAAAGGATGATTTTGGGGTCCCTATTTAACTTGAGAAACCACCATTTGGTTAGTGGCCACTCATGGTAGCTCCTGGCCTCCCCCATTCAAGGGGTAACAATGCGGACCCCTGGCGAAGCTCATCGCTCCCAAGCAACAGCCTGTTCATTGGTAATGACTGACTGGTTGATCGTGGTTGTCAATGTTGTTGTTAATGTTGTTAATGTTGATCAATGGTAGTAACTATTGGTAGTAAGTGTTCATTGGATCGTGGTCGTTAATGTTGTCGATCAATAGTTAATAACTCGGACAATCCTGTGGTAACCTTCATGACGCTTTGATTATGCTCACCAACGCACAAAATCTCCTGACAAAGCTCATCAGTGGTCGTGCTACGAGCACATCCAAGTCGTTTGTCCCCTGATTCCAAATGATCAATAAATTGGTGGATTTGGGGCCTCGAAGAGCTATGAAACAATCCTTTTTGTAGGTGACTTGTAGGGAATATCCTATGACTACTGATTGGTTCCATGTAACCCTTCTTGTTTGCCGCTAATATAACTCTATATCTATTTACATAAATACATATATATATATATAAATAGATAAATAAATATATAGATATACATATATGTATAGCTTTTTGACAAGTTTCATCGCTGTTGGTCAGCTAACCGTTCGGTTTTGTTTAGACAGACACGCTATGATATGTATACTGTTTACATATACACACATACATGCGCAAACATACATTTAACATCGTATCACTTACATAATATACGTTGCATTCAATTACTTCAATACATTACATTCACTCTATTACATTACATGGCATTGCATTACCTTGCATAAGGATTTCCCCAGTGCGGGTGCTATCTGCTCGAGAAATATACATCTGGTATATTTTTACTTGTACATATCTATATTGTACTACACTCTCACGCGAACAAACCATTATCAATTCTGTATCACGTTTCAATTATTCTCTATACACATACCCTGGGGTGTGTGTATGTATCTATTGCAATGTAATGTAATGTAGTGTAATGTAATGTAGCGTCACGGAACGCAAGATATCGTAATGTAACGCAATGTAATGTAATTAATGGTATTGGTAATGGTAATGGTAGGCATATGTATGCATGTGTATGCACAACTTCATGACTACATGCCATAGAGGTGAAAAATTAATCATGTCATTCATGTCATGTCATACCTTTGTACCTCCCACGCGGCACCTTGAACTCCGTTGGTCAAGATTCGAGTCTTTAAACCTCGTCCTGAGCGTAGCACGTGGTGGAGCCCGACCTTTTCAAGAAGGGTGACCCACCCTGATGCATCAACCGTTAAGAAATCGTGGCGAATGATGACTCTTATAATGGTGGTTGTCGGTTATATAATAGTCATATCATGGTGGTTTCATGCGGTTACATAATGATGCTTCTAGTGGTGGTCAAGGGTGGCTATTAATGGCTATTAATGAGGTAATAGCCAACAGTAATAGAAAAATCATGGCTGATGACTAATGATTGCTCATGATGGTTAATGGTGGTTCACAACACCATTTAGGGACATCTTGTTGCCAATGGTTGACATTGGTCGATACCTGATAATGCTTCCAAGCGGGAACAATAATCTACAACAGGTCTTGTTTGGACTCGTCCATTGTGGTTGGTTTTCAGCTCCTGCAATTCAAAGTCAAATCGCACGAATCGTGATTCGCCAGCAGTGACTAGTTCTTGAGAAAAATCCAGCTTTAATTTACCAATATAAAACCACCGGTAAGTGTGGTCAACACTCACAATTTCGTGAGTGAAGACAATTGATTCGTGATGACTATGATTTTCAAACAGCCAGCTTGATCCTACATCAAATCTGGGGGGTGGTGACGCCCGCCAGGTTGGCATACCCTGCAATCAGGTTGGCATACCCCAATCTCCCCAGGGGTCAACAAGCACCGGCATCATCCACCAGCCGCATGATTCGCTGAGCTCGGTACCGAAAAGTCCGGCATATCCTTCGTTGGCGATGATCTGCTTAGCCTAATTACTCCCATCGACGGCGCAGGAGATGGTGCTAGGGATCGATTCACCACGATTGACGGTGATACGTATACTTTCTTCATATATGGTTGTTTCTGAGGATAGGGGATCATGACCAATAATAAGACCATACGCACTAGAAGGTACTGAACATGTTTCTCTCACAAATTGTTCACCATTACCATCATTAACCACTGTCGTTGCCCATCATTCACCATCATTAATCGTCATTTACCATAATTCACATTAAATCATCCTTCAATTAACCCTCATTAACCAGCCTCATCAACTCAGTAACCCACAAACTGGTTCATTTACCCTCATTAAACCAGGATTCGTAGCCTCATTAAGCCTCATTAACCACCCTTCAACCCATGACTTCAACCATCACAATTGGACTTCTGAAGCACAGCTCGTCCTCGTCCCACTGAGCACTGGGCGGAATCCAAGTAGCCAATCTGAGGCGGTGTCACGACCCGTGACAGCCCAGTGGCTGGTTGTCATTGGTGGCGCCTTGGGTGCTACAAACATGATGAGAATGTTGGATGATGATTAGAATGTTGGTGCTACAAACATGTTGGATGATCATTAGAATTTTGGTGCTACAAACATTAATGTTGGTTCATTTTGGTTGCTGTTGATTCGTGTCGCTTAGAATAAGCCAATGTAGATTTATGTTGGTGAATCATTCTTTCGCCAACTGGTGCTTTGAATCACTAACGAGGATGTGGTTTTGTCCACAAGTAATGTACCCCCAAGTCACTGGCAGTTTTCCCTATTCATATTCATTGGCCTATTGGCTGGTGGGGAACATTGCTGGGTATTGTTCACTACTATCCCTTCAGATTGTTAACAGGTTAAGTCAACATCATCTTAAGTCAACAGGGGATTCTTAAGATTCCACCAGGGTATTGAATAAACATAATGCCTTATGTTTGACGGTTAAGATTGTTGAGCATCAACAAGCCATCAGTTCACGGCTGTATCAACTAGCCAGCTATCATGGTTGACCATCAAGTCACCACCAGCTTGACAAATGTATACCAGTTGATCAACCAGTTTACCATATCAACAATTATCAACCATTATGGTTTACAAGTGGTAAGTGGTGGTTGATGGTAGCTAATGATGGTTGATCATGGCGGTTAAAAGTGGTTAATGGTTTACAAATGATGGTTTACATGTCAACCATCACTAACCTGCTCTGTAATCACAGTGACCATCTCATTTCCACCACCATTAACCACTATTAAGCAGCATCATCAACCATTATTAACCATCATTTCCACTCAGTTTTTCACCCATCATAAGCCATTCCGATTCCATTCGGATGCGCTTCACCAGCCCGAACTCAGGACCATCACAAGGGCACTTCGCATGGCTCGGGCCATGGCCCTCGCCGGGCCCCCCACCGGCTCCAGCGAGGTCTGTCGAGTGGTCTTCAACACGCGCAGCGAGTTGGAGCCTTGCTGGCGGAGTTGTGAGTGTGGGCTCGTAACCATCGATAAGGAATCGCTGGTCAACAATAGGATAATAGCTGTTGACAACTCCATGATCAATAACAATATTGGAATAGCTGGATAACAACCTACACATTATTGGAATAGCTGGTTAACAATAGTGAATAGCTGTTGATAGTAGGATATTAATTAACAATAATAGATGATATATCGATAAGGTGGAGGAGGTCAGGAGTGGTGAGGGACTGGTGAATGATGGCTGATTTACTGGTGGTTAATGATGGCTATATATGGTAAGAATGAAAAGTTATGATTAATAAGCTGGATGGTTAACAATCATGTGTAGGTGGCGATAATAGCTGTTGACAATAGGATAATAATACCCTATTGATGGTTGTTAACAATATTCATAGGACTGTTCAATAGGATAATATTACGGCAAGACTCCATGGTTTGCCCGGATGCACAAGACCTGCCCAGAAATTCGTCTTGTCAACTGTTCAAAACCCTGCGCGGGCCCGTTGTTTTGAAACTCTGAGAATCAAGAAACCCTAAACCCTAAACCCTAAAACCCTAAAACCCTTAACCCTAAACCCTAAACCCTAAAACCCCAAAACCCTCAACCTAAACCCTAAAACCCTAAACCCTAAATCACTGCGTATAGCCAGTGTTTCTCACTGATTCTTCGAGCAATGTTCAATTGATAGGAACAGCCGTGGTTCGCCCTCCGGGCAAACCACGGCGTCTGCGCGTAATATTAGGATAATAATACCCTTATTGGATGATAATAGGAATAGCTGGTTAACAATCGGATCTATTGTGGACATGCTACTGTTCTCAGTAGGGTAGTTTATAGCTTGTCATGTTCAGGTTGTTGCTTATCATTCCCTATTCAATCTTTAAGTATGATTCAGTCAATTGAGCATCTTTTTGTAGTATCTAGAGGTAGTATAGCAGTAGGATACGTAGGTAGTTCATAGGTAGTGTGTCAAAATTCTTCGTTGTATGATTTGTTGGTAGTATATATTGTAGGCAATATATGAGTAGTGCAGTGTGGTATAGACAAAATGTATATTCTTCAATTGGATACACTGTTTTAAGATACATGTATGCATAAATCCGTAAATGACACTCCAGAATATATGTCACATCACTTCATGAATGTGTGTCTATACACATATGTATGTGAGTACGTATTGCAAGGTGCAAGAATGAATCACATTCAGAATATGATTCAATGCATCATACAAACAGACTCTATTTGTAGATTCACACGGGGATTCCAGTCATACATTGGCAAGAAAACAGTAGATGTAAATCACTATATAAATGTATACCAAATAAACATGTACATGACATATATGATATATCCGTGTATTATGATCAATAGCACCGGCCCAAATAAACGGGTTTGCCGTTGGCACTGACACCTCACAATCGATGGATGACTACTTCCATGGCGGACTGTCATCATTCCCTTCACAAGACCAGTTCCATCAACCAAGTTTCTCTTTGCCAAACAATCTATCACGCGATAGTAGTAAACCTTTCAACATGGGGAGGTAATTTTTGGTATACATGATTGCCTACAACAGTCAACAAAAGCTATTCACATCTACTTAGGCCAATGTATGCCAATGTACACTAAAACTGCCATTCTGATTAATTATATATCTTCATACACTCGATATTTCTTGGTCCCTCATTGGTCACGCTTCAAGAACAAGAGGCAACCTCGACGGCAAGCAACCAGACATGTGTTGGTGGAAACAGCATGGAGATGAGTGACACTCACAAGCTGAAAAAATGCTTACCGCCCAAGAGTAAAAGGGGACTCTATGTACTGTAGTGGTTTCTCAAAATAGGGGACCCCCCAAACGAATCATTTATTACCTTTTATTGCTACAAATGGCTAAAACAGGATGGTTTGGGGGCACCCCTATTTTCAGAAACCACCATGTAGATCATTACTGTCTTGTGGCTCGCCCTAAAACTTTGCGTTCATGACTGATGGACAAAGCAACAGGTGCTCGAGTTTGCAGCATTTCCTCAACCACTATCCTGTACCCCTGGTTCCCTATCATTACCCATTATTTTCCCTCTAGTTTGTTGGTTATTTTCCACCATGGTTGGTTGGTCAATATTGACCCAGCTCGCCATATCATCTTGGTTTATCAACCACTGCTTCTTTTGGCGTTGAAGTTCGCATCCAACGGCTGGATACGGCTGGTTTTCATGGCAGAAACCTGTCAGTTTCTGCGCAGGTTTCGTTGGGGTCCTGGGATCCCCCGCACGTGTCCGACACAGCTGCTGAGCAAAAGCCGATGAAGGCATTCCTCACCTCAGCAATGGCTGACTGTGGTAACGTTGATGGCGGTCACCATCTGAATTTCAATTGCCTTCAAATGGTAGTCTTAGATTGTTCCAATGGTATTGCTAGAAGTTTCTAGAAGGTAATTGAAACAATTGTTATCAACTATTTGGATTGTTCTGATGACTTTCTATTGTTCGAACGGTGCGTTGTTAGATGGGATTATTTCAATGCGATGGCAATCACCATTCATCCATTGCCTTCTGTTAAAAGAGTGAAACCCGAGTGAAACAAATTAAGCAAACCGGCTACCTGACAGGGAATACCTAAATAGCCGTGATTAGCCGCAGCTCCCTCCCAGCCGTCCAATGATTCAATCGGTGACGGCATCGAGCGCTGGACATACTTGCCATAAGGAAAATCAAATTGAGGCATCGATTCACCTGGCGGCAATAGGGCAATGATCCGCGATGCGCTGGTAGCTGGTGAAACGCAGTGCCTACAGCAAATGTCATGGCATTGGCGGTGCCAAAGTAATCTGTAACAGAGACTATACCTGTGCAATTATTCCCATATACAAGTATCACGGATTATAGATGATACTAGTATTCCTTTTATATCAGATCATGCAATGAACTATTTAGTGTCAGTTTCTATCTGATAACCCTATGTCATATAGTGACCATGTATACCCATCGTATTATTCCTGTACTCCGTATATAAATGAATAATATATCCTATACTTGGATTATCTCGTGGTATCCCTCTTCTAGCCATGGTGCAAATGCTGTGTCCATTTGATGAGTTTCTATCACAATCACCGCATTGCCCCTACCGTCACCCAGGGTATCCAACCCCCCAAGGAGCACCTAAAAATGACCATTGGAGATATAGAACCCATGGATTCACGGCTCAACAGTTGAGACAGCTTACTATTTCCAAAGATCAGCCGAAAGTTCGTTTGCAAAAGATATAACCGCTACGTCCATTGTTTTCCAAGAGTTTGGTAAGTCATCATTAATGATAAAATACCATCAATTAATCTCCAAACATCACCATGGTATATGGGATATATATACAGATCAATAAATAGATAAATAAATATATATATATATGCTACCCCCCCCCCCCAAGACCTACCTTTTTTAGGTGGCTTCAGGAAAATTTACAACCTTTTCAAATTTCTAGGGATTCAAGATTCAAGATGGTGGGGAAAAATTCTTGAACCCAAGCCCTTAGATCTTGGGGTTCTGGGTACCAGTAAGGGCCTAGATTTAGAATTTTCCTCAGAATCTTGAACCCTCAAGACCGGCCTTTTTCAATACGGGGTAATATACAAATACTTGTAAATAACATAGAGATAGTATATAGTGGCAGCAAATCCGTAGTCTGTAAGCAATATGCAGGTAGTATATAAATAGTTCATAGATAAGATATAGCTAATATATAGGTACCCCATAGGTTACATATAAATACTTCACAAGTACTTTAAAATAGTATTTAAGCAGTATAGATATATTATAGTGGTAGCATGTAGGTACTATACAGATATTATATAGATACCATTTAAATAGTCTTCGAGCAATATACAGGTAGTGCATAGGTAGTAAACATGCAATACAAACATATCAAAAATATAGTGTTTAGGTAGGACATAGGAATTATACATGTACTATTTAGGTAATTTATAGGTATATAAGTAACATAGAACAGTGCTTATAAATAACGTATGGGTTGTAGTTAAGCAGTAATAAAAATAGTACAGACATAGTATGTAGCTATTTTATTAGTAGTATATAAATATTACTCGGCAATAGAGAGTTAGTTACAAGCAGTGGACAGGTAAAAAACATCTTAATACTTAACTTACTAGTTATTCCTTAGTTAAAATCATCCCACCCTGTTTATTATGACGTTAAAAATTCTACCGTATAACTCTTTGCTTGAAATTTTATTCCCTTAGTTTATATGCTACCTAAATAACACCTATGTAGTACCTATGCACCTAACAACGACCTATATACCCACATAGTACCTATATCTTTCCTATAGACTACTTCTTGACTGCCTGAATGCTACTTATATACTTCCATATGCTACCTATATATATTGCCCATACACTACCTCAATACTTTCTAGAAAGCGCCTATATAATACCTTTATACTACCTCTCAACTGCTTACACACTAGTGCCTAATAATAATTATATAATACCAAGAAATTACCGATATAATATTGATATACTACCTATATGCTGCTTAGCAACGACCTAAATATTGTCTATTAGAAATTTTCTTTGCTACCTGCATGCCTGCAGACTACATATATACCTAAATACTACTTGTATACTACCTATATAAAATTTATTTGCTACCTGAATACTATCCCTTTGAGACTTCTGTATTACCTGCTTACTACCTATGTACTAGATATGTAATGTTAAACAATATTTAAATAGTACTTATGTAATACTTATAAAGTACCTATATACTACCAATATACTACATCTACATTACTTAAATACTACTTTTTAGTACCTGCGTCATAGCTATATAGTACCTACGGAGTACCTATACACTACCTATATCTTACCCATCAGCTACTTGTAAATTACTTGCATATTGTTTAAAGACTACCCATTTGCTGTCTTTATAGCGATCCGCATGAATCTCACTATAGCCACAGAAAAATTTGCAAACTTTGCAAAGTTTGCTGGATTGAAGATTGAAGATTGAAGATCTCAGGAAAACTTCTTCAATCCAGGATTGAAGATTGAAGATTGAAGATTGAAAAAAACTTCTTCAATCCAGGATTGAAGATTGAAGATTGAAGATTGAATCTCACGCTTTTTCCAACTAAATTGCAATTAATTGCAACAATCCCGTGCTCCAATCCTGGATTGAAGATTGAAGATTGAAGATTGTCAGAAAAACTTCTTGGATCCAAGTCTGGATTGAAGATTGAAGATTGAAGATTCTCAGAAAAACTTCTTCAATCCAGGTCCCAGGCCTGGATTGAAGATTGAAGATTGAAGATTCTCAGAAAAACTTCTTCAATCCAGGTCCCAGGCCTGGATTGAAGATTGAAGATTGAAGATTCTCACAAAAACTTCTTCAATCCAGGTCCCAGGCCTGGATTGAAGATTGAAGATTGAAGATTCTCAGAAAAACTTCTTAGATCCAAGCCTGGATTGAAGATTGAAGATGGTCAGAAAAACTCCTTGGATCCAAGCCTGGATTGAAGAAGTTTTTGTGAGAATCTTCAATCTTCAATCTTCAATCCAGGCCTGGGACCTGGATTGAAGAAGTTTTTCTGAGAATCTTCAATCTTCAATCTTCAATCCAGGCCTGGGACCTGGATTGAAGAAGTTTTTCTGAGAATCTTCAATCTTCAATCTTCAATCCAGGCCTGGGACCTGGATTGAAGAAGTTTTTCTGAGAATCTTCAATCTTCAATCTTCAATCCAGACTTGGATCCAAGAAGTTTTTCTGACAATCTTCAATCTTCAATCTTCAATCCAGGATTGGAGCACGGGATTGTTGCAATTAATTGCAATTAATTGCAAATTCTTTCCACTTCGACGGGGACTAAAAATAAGAAGAAATATAAGGGTTTAAAATTAGGAGGAAAATAGCCAAAATCACTGTAAATACCAATAAAATTGTAAAAAGTGTAGGTCTTGGGGGGGGGGGTACCATATATATATATATCCGTGGTTTACAACAGATCCCATGCTCCAGAGATACCATGAGGCGAAGCACCAACCAGGGCCCCTGCGGAGCTGGTTGTTGGTGTAGAACCAGGGGTAGTGTCCGACCTCGAACATGGTGGTGGTCGCTTGATGCCAGTCGCTTGATGCGAGTTGGGGCCAGTTCTCGAGGTGAAAACTCACACGAAATGCTGATGAATCGATCCCTCCTGAAACGTGCTTCGCACCATGAAATGCAAAGAAAACACAACTTGTTTGGCAAGTCCTGAAGCTTTGTTAGCAGGTTTGAACAATAAGGGTAACCCTGTGGCTACAGGGTAACAATAAGTCCAAGAAAGCTAGGATCACGAGTTGGTTGTTAGTGGCAAACAGTGAGACTTGGCTTTGCCACTGAGTTAAGCTAATGGTTCCACCAATGCTTGGGGGTTGACTCACTGATCATGGTGGACGCCATGGGTGGCTGCTGGGTGTGGCTCAGTTCTTTGCCCTACGAGATCTGCGACCCACAAGCCGTGGGTGTCTTTGATCATTCCCAGTGGTGGCTCAATGATGATGCGTCTAGCAACTTGGGTATGACACTCTCCCTTGGGGTGCGTATAGATAGATAGATAGATAGATAGATAGATAGATAGATAGATAGATAGATAGATAGATAGATAGATAGATAGATAGATAGATAGATAGATAAATAGATAGATAGATAGATAGGTAGGTAGATAGGTAGATAGATAGAAAGATAGATAGATAGATAGGTAGATAGATAGATAGGTAGATAGATAGGTAGATAGATAGATAGGTAGATAGATAAATAAATAAAGATAGATAGATAGATAGATAGGTACATAGATAGATAGATAGGTAGATGGATAGATAGATAAATAGAAAGATAGATAGATAGATAGGTAGATAGATAGATAGGTAGATAGATAGGTAGATAGATACATAGGTAGATAGATAGATAGATAGGTAGATAGATAGGTAGATAGATAGATAGGTAGATAGATAAATAAATAAAGATAGATAGATAGATAGGTAGATAGATAGATAGATGGATGGATGGGTGGATGGATGGATGGATAGATCGATAGATATAGGATGATATAGGCATTTCTCTCTCTGTCGCCGTGGCAACAGAACTGAAGCTGCCACATTCCCAGGAAAAACTACATGTTGACGAGTTATAAGACTTTTCCCTCTTCTAGACACAAGTTGTGCGAGAACGTTCGAGAACATATTTGCATCGTCAAAATCTTTCATCGAACAAGCCTTCAACAACCTCCCCCGTCAGCCACCAGCTAAACCGACGGAGGGGTTTGCCAAACTTCTGGATCTGTTTACCATCAACCATCGTCAACAATGAGATCCCCTACAAATTGCTTGCTCAATCCCCGGTTCTTCTCTATAATCAACCCCGAATAAACCATGTTCTCCCCCGTTGCTGCTGTTGTTGGTGGTGGTAGTGGTGGTGGTGCTGCTGCCGCTGTTGTTGCTGTTGCTGCTGCGGTCGTCGACATCGTCGTCGTCGTGATTCACCTCTAACTTGTTATTAACCACTATAAGTCACATCTAATCATCATTATTAAACCTTATCAACCATTGATCACCCACTGGTTGTTGTTCTTGGTTGTGATTAACCCCGAACTGTAGTAACTGAGTATTTACCTCAAATATATACCTCTAATATACCTCTAATGTACTAAAAACTGTAGGAAAACTTCTCACAACTCACCTCTATCCAACAATCCCCACATCTGTCGACATCCAAGTCACCCAGGTAGCGGTCATGGCGCCGACTCCTCCCTGCCACAAAGCGGTGGGATGCCTCAGCGGACGACACGTAGTAGGTGAAACCAAACTCATTGATATATGTATATGTAGTACATAATGTAGAAATATGTAGAAATGAATTCTAAAAAGATATATGGTGTATCAATATACTGTGTAAGTTTACGGGATATGGAGTGTATGTGAACAATCTATAGTTGGTGGAACTTCACTTGTATATAGCTGGTTATGAAATGTACATATATCATATAGTATGTTGGTTATAGATTTATGCATGGACTGTATGGACGTGTGGATGGATAGATGTATGGTTGTACTTCAATCCAACTGACCTATCGCTCTTATGTATAGTAACTATGACCCACTTGCTAGCACGGAGCATTGCATGAAGCATTCTATACCCAAAAATTAATAACAATAAGACAATAATAATAATAGTAATGATAACTATATATAATACCTATATACAGTATATGTGAATATGTGATATATATATATATACACACTGATCTATTGCAGGAGAATATCATCGCATCTCATAATATCATCGCGTTTACCGGTTACAATCATGGCTTGGTGCTTCTCATCCGCCGAGTCGACTGCTCACCAAAACAGGGACCTACTGGGTTTGTGCCGCCCGCGAAAGCAGGTTGACCACCCGGAGGCGAGCAAGGTTCGGCAGCAGATCGTTGCCGTAGCGCTTTGCTTACCATACCACTAGATGGTTAATGAATGCTAATGATTCATTACTGATGGTTAATGAGTGCTAATGATGGTGAATGATTCATTACTGATGGTTACTGAACGCGAATGATGGCCAATCAACCGTTATTTCACATTTATCAACCGTTGATCAACCACTCATCAACCGTTGATTCACCATTCATCAAGCACGAATCAGCCATGATTCAACTTCATTACCAGGTCTGGATCCAGCTTGTTGCCGGTCGTGCCAGGCCACTTCTTGGTTTTCTCGATGAGTTTTTGGAGTCCATCCTTTCCTTCAACCTCGGCGGGCACCACTGCGGGCTTGTCTTGTCTCCATCTGCCAGAAACCGTTCCGAGAATGAACACGCTTCATTAAATATATCTAAATATTTAGGAACTTTAGGACTTTCAAACATTTCTAAATCTGTTTAAGACTTTTGAAAAGCTCTGCTACACCAGAAAGCCGTCGGATGCCATCGCTTCTCTTCGAGGCTTTGCTCTTGTATTTTGGACAAGGCACGACAACGCAATCAGTCTGCTGATGAATCAACCAACAACGGCGCGAGACCGAGGTTCCCACTTGCTTGGTGGTTTTCCAGGCATCAATGGGCATGAGGAAAAGGCGGAAGCCTGATGTCAGTGTGTCAATTCCGGGACCTCTCCTATGGCAGACCGGGGAACACCCGACATTACGGTGTCTTAGAAGGCCACCACGGCTAGGGGCACACTTCATGAGCTTTCAGGAACTTGCTGCCACATAAAGTCTTGTACTTACAACATCTTACAACTGACCGTAGGTTCTCTTGGTCAAACCTTGTTGGTCGATCATGATGTCAATCCTATACATTTAACCATGGTTGACTATCCAAAGCTGGATCTGAAATGATATGAAAGATTATTGATCCTCCAACCTTCTGTGAGTTCGTTTCGAACGTGAATCTGCATTTCCGGCACCCTGGTTGCACTGTCGAAAACATGAAATGTTTTGTTGATGGGCAAGTGTTTCAGGTCCCCTAGGCTACAGCCTTGTCAGGGATCACGCATGATCACGCCATTTTCATCACTCCAAGCAAGTGTCCTGTCTCTTCGCAGGACGCGCGACTCTTGTGCAAGTACCTCCTTCCTCCTTCCATATCTAGCCGCACCATCCCGCACCCTCGTGAATCGTCATGATCGGAACTACAGCAATCGCTCATAATCGCTCCAGAAAGGCTTCGGCCTCGCTTGTTCAAGAAGTGCAGCCAGCGCTCCAGTGCCCTTCCCTGGTGGGATCCCCAGCAAAGAGCCAGGACATGACACACCTTTGAGCAGGAAAGTGGCGAGACCAACCCTCAACTACACCAGAAGATGGAAGCCCAGGAAGCTGCCAGGAGCAGCTGAGCTTTTCAGACATCACGGCCTCTCAAAATCATCTCACCACCTTCCAATCTGCTGAGTAGTTCCACCACCAAGGAGTTCAATCTTCTTCACCGAATCCAGCACAGGCTTGCTGCGCACAACTTCCTCTTGCAAGGAAACTCTGAAACCACAAAGGTTTTTGGCAAGCACGACTGTTCAAGAATGGCATCCCCGAAAAGATGAACCACCAGTGTCGTTCGTCAAATGGGGCAGTTTCCAAAAACCTGGTGAACTAACGAGGTAGTTCACTACACTGCAAAAAAAATACCCCATGGGCTTTCCCCCGCTGTGACCGGCGCGGACCTCGGGACGTCCATCTAGTTGGGGGGCTTAACCATGGAAAGTCGCAGTGAAGCAACCATGTGACTGATTCCGGTGCAATACGGACGAACCGAAGTCGAAAGCGGAAGGGAGCCATCATGCCCAGTCCCGATTGGGTTCCAAACCGAAACATATCTTTCAAAAAGATTCAGTACCATGCAATGCGGAAAGTTGGATCGCTTCTTGACTGTATGATTATTATAGAGGATAGACTTTACATGACTTTACTATCACCCCACTGGCCGTTGCCACAGGTTTTTCGAGCCCTCAACAGGTCCTGAAGACTTCTGCTTGATCGCTGCGTCCTCAAGGCTCCAGCGTTGTCCGCTTCACCGACCCCCAGTGACTCCAGTTGTGCTTGAACATAGCTGCTTGGTAGGGTGGCTGGAGGTAGTCCTATGGCAGGCGGACATTGCAGCACTCCTTGTTGCGCAGCAATGATCCACCCTGCCTGCAGCTACAGAGTGTGTGTCAAGGACCGGCGCGGTTGCCTTCCAAGTCATGGCTAGCCCTCGATGCGCTGTCCGCCTTCGTACTTGGCTACCAACATCTCGGCAAGCTTAACGCCACTCCACCAAGCACCATGAACCGTGGAGTAGAACCTCGGCAACCCAACCGGCTGGTCGCGGCGACATCCAGGGTAACCGTTTCTGAGAGGCACTATGCAAGTCCGCAAATGTTTGAACAGCTGTGCTATCCTCTCCCCATCCAACCAAAACATCTGCAATGTTAAACCAGGATCAAGGAGAACCTCTGCTTTACTGGGATAAACTTCTGATACCTTTTACCTCAGTCAGACACAGCATGAAACTCCGCCACAGGGCGTTCTGTGCGTATGTTCGCCCGCAAAAGCCAGACTCATTTCTTCGCCCTCCGGTTTCGCCAGTTCGTCGATATCTTGGCCACTGGCTCCCACTGGCACAAAGGAATAGGATCCGCGAATCCCAGGTTCACTGCCTCAGAGCATGCTGGCTGTGCTCGCTGCTCCAAACTCAAAATCCTTTGATTTTGCCAAGATAGGAGAGCCCATTGTGTTACAAACTTAGTTTCCCTATCAGTATATACTTGCTTGGTAGATGCGTTCTTAGCTATCACTGCAGGAAAAAACCATATCATATGTCTGGGTTGCGATGTTGACCGACCGTAGGAGCACTGCATATTCACATCGGAAAAGCACCTACAACCATGTTTTCACACACCTTTGCTTGCCATTGATCTTTGCTTGGTGGTTTCCACCCCAAGATACCACAAACTAACTGGTTCATCCCAGGCCGGAAAAACTTCCAAAGCTCCCAGATCCGGTGTTTCCAAAGCTTCAAGCAGTCCAGGTTCAACCGTCTATATAACTGAGATTCTACCAGCCAACCCAACCAATCCAACCAACCCCCAACCAACCCCCAACCACAACCAGGCACAACCCACCCCCAGCCCCTGTCCCATCCACCATGTCACCCCATCGCGATCTCACCAAGCCATCAGGTTCCGGGGCGCCCGCTCCCCCGCAGCGCAACAGCAGGCCGTGCAGCGCAGCCATGACCTCTGAGTCACTGGAGGCCTGGACGTGCCAGCATGGGAAGCAGGGGGAGGTGGCGCAAGATCCTAAGGTTGATATGTGGGACTGTATTAACATGGTGGTTTCTCAAAATGGGGACCCCTAAAAATGGCAGGTTTATTTACATAGTAGGGGATATACCAGCTATATCCAGCTATACATGGCTATGGGTCAAGCAGTTAACCATCAATATTGAGTAACAATTTCATAGGGAAAACAATGGTTAATGATGGGAACCAGGGGGGCTAAGGGTTTTGACTCATAGCCACATCTATTAGCTTATACTTGTAGTTGATAATTTGATATGTATGACATTTATCAACATTTATGTTAAGCTGGTTGATATGTATAATGTATTTTTTAAGCAGGTTGATATATGGTCATTCACAGGTTAATTCAATACATTTATGCCTCTGCACAATATATCTATGTAAATATACTGTATGTAAATTGATGTGCTATTGACTACACTAGTAGTCGCGGTACGTGTATATGTCTATTCTATTAACTATACTAACTCAATCATAATGAATCTAAATGAATGTGCGTTGTCCAAAGCATTAACTATACTATTGACATTTATTAACTATACAATTCCTGCACTATGAAATATATTGTTCATCGTTCAATCATGCACTTAAGTAGTGAAGGTGATTCAATAGTACTATATGAACTATATTATTCAACAGTAGTTATACAACTATGCCATTCCTTCACACTTCACTATGAATTATATCGTTCATCAATAATTCGTATAGGTCGAATCTGCTTGGTGTTTAAAAGCCATCCGCAAAGATAGTGGTTCATCAACAATCCCAAATACTAGGGAAAATCGATTTTGCCAATCAAACCACCAATCCGCAGTTGCTTCATCACTATTGTTGTTTCTTATCACCTATGATAAGGTATTACTAACCATCACTAACCATTTTATTGACCAGTAGTAATCACCATGATAACCACCAAGCATCAAATGAATATGCTTAAACATTCTCATTGGCCATTATTCACCATTATCAACGTGTATTCAGCATCAAATAATTAAATCAACAGTCAATACATGAAGCATGCGGTAGCATTAAAGAATATCAGTCAATAAATGATAAAAACTGATCAAAAAATAATCGTCAATAATCAACAATGGTCTATTGACCATTGAGCATTATTACCTACAATTGTGGACCATTAGCAACCACCATCATATGAGTGTGTGCCAAAATAGTGTGACCAATAACCCACCCAAAAATGATCATTTTACTAGGAAAGCGTTGGTTTTGGGGGTGCCACTATTTTGGCATGTACCCATATCCACCAACTTTATTGACCATCATTAACCATCTTATTGACCACCGCTAAGATCCACCAACCAGTAAATGAGGGTTTCTCAAAATAGAAGCCCCAAAAATCAACGGTCTATTACTTACATGGTCAGCATTCGATAATCATTCAGGTTATTAGCCATTTATATATATATATATATATAGTAAGATACCGTTCATTTTGGGGTCCCCTATTTTGAGAAACACCCAAATGACCAATGGTTAACCATCTTGTTAACCATCACTAACCATCATTCACCACCATTAACCATCTTATTCACCATTATTAACCACCGTAAAGCATCAATTAAGCATCAATTAAGATCAATCAACTTTATTAACCACCATGAATTAACCACCATTAACATCCATTAACCAACTTTATTAATTAACCACCATTAAAATCCACCAACAGATCTTCCCCTCTGGGTTTATGGATTAAGATCCATTAATGGTGGTTTATTAATAATGGTTCATTAATTGGTTTATCCATTAAGATCCACCAACCAGTAAATTATATAATCTTCCCCCCCTGCAGATCTTTGAAACCCCGCCTCCATAGCTCTGGCCGCCGGCCCCGAGATCCAGAACTCCAGGCCCCCCACGGCCGGGGTGCAGCCGTACAAGCTGCGAAGCCACCAGGGCTCCTGGGGCAGGGCCATGACTCTGTGGGAAACTCATCTGGAAATGGAAAACCCACCATTTATAGCTGGTTTATAGCTGGTTTATAGCCTAATAGCTGGTTTATGGGTGGTTTATAGCCTAATAGCTGGTTTATAGGTGGCTTATGCTGGTTTATAGCTGCTTTGCCATGCTTTGCCTATTAAACGATTCTCATTTTGAGCTTCCGTGCAGGTTAGTTTACCCAAAAAATAAGCTCCCTCCCAAGAATTACGAGGTATCTCTCGAAAATGACATTTGTCAGACAAGGGACCAGCTGGCACTTCTCGGGCCACAGGAAGCGAAGATTGGACCAAAGCTCGGCCCACCAAGGATGTGGATACAACAGGAGGACCTAGGCGACGCCAATCCGGGGAAGTACTACAACCTGCATGTAGCATCACAAGAACCTCCTGTATCTCTGATCCAACTGACTGTATGTGCTCGTTGCTTGTACCATGTCACTGTAGCGGGTTGCGTCTTATGTCCTTCGGGATGGCATGTCATTAGCTGTTCTCTGCCATTTGGGTGGAGCATTGATCCACCTTCACGTTGATGACCCTCATGCGTTCTTTCAGTTTTACGCCCCGAAAATTGCCTATCCAATTCTTATAGCTTTTCACACCCACAAGAACAGCCCTATCATTATCTCATCAATAAGTAGTTTAGCCCTATGTAGTTGGCCCTAGCTGAAGTTTGTAGCTACGAGTTTGAACCTCATTGCAGCCTAGTCATATCCCCCACCACGCGACCTCACCAACCCTCCCCATGCAGCCCAGTCCCTGCGCCTTGTCCACCGTCCCGAAGCCCAAGCGCTCGATGGCCCGGCGCTTGCGCGGCGGCAGCGGCGGATCGAAGCGCAGCTCGGCCGCCTTCAGGGCTCCCAGGGAGCTGGTCACCACCACGTGCTGCGCGGAGATGCGAACCTCTGAGGCGCCGTGGCAGGTGGCTCATCCGGGCCCTGGATCCGTTAGGATCTGTGACGCCAGAGGTGGGTTTGATCAGCAAAATCGCTTGGAAACTCGCGACTGGATACTTGGACCGATGGGATCAACTTTTGATCAACTTTTGTGGCTGAGGAATTTGAGAAGAATGAGATCTGCAAAACATCGCAGGAGAGTCTTAGTGTGGTAAGCCTCCGCCCAAGAGCTCACTCTCCCTTTGAGATATACTGGTCATGGTATGGGGATGTGCCGGCAAGAAGCAACAAGAACAGGGTGCCAATCAACAGGAATTGGCTTCAGCAACAACAACACCACCCACAGTCATCAATTACAGTTGATTCTCAACGACAATCCAATATCAAAACATATCAATGTATATAAACGTCAATAATAATTCATCAACACGTATCAGTTTGATAGACCATCATCAACAATATTTGGTAGTACTAGACCTGCCTACCAACAGCAACCACTGGATATTTGGATTATCAGCCGCTGGTTGGGGAATTCGAAAGTTACATAGGAAGGGCTGGACACTGGAATTATGGATTGAATTTGTTTGGTAAAAAGTATCATGGATTGGTTTTACTGAGTTTTGCAGGTTACATTTTGGCATCAACCTATCCACAGTGATTGGACACATGGACTGGACCTCTACAGCAGGTGGTGGCTAGACCACCTGAAAAAGATGCGCAAGTCAACCAACCAACCATTTCAAGGATTTGGGGAACATATGGCTACGGGTCAATATTAAGCATCAAGAATGGCTTTTAATGACCAACCAAATCATAGGGAAAACAATGGTTAATGATGGGGGAACCAGGGGTACAGGGTTTTGACCCACAGCCATATGTCAATCAAACCAGCAAGCAGTCTACAATGTGATTGGACATCTTAAAACGGTGTCAACCAACAAATAGCCGTGATTGTGCCCACGTGATGGGATGTTCAGCTTACAGCTAGGGTGACTTCCAACCCCCATCCCAACCAGCATAGATTGTATCACTCCTTTCAGCCACCTGGGATTGCCAGCAACAGTGATCCTAAGAATGGCCTCACTGGTGATAGGAATGGGTGGCTCTACGGAGCTGATGGCCTCTTCGCGTCGATCGTCTCGTCCAACGACACAGCAATCTGCAGTGGACTCCGACCATTGCACCGCTTCAACCCGAAAATTGAGGCGCAGGTCGATGTTGCCTCTCTCAGCCGGTTGAAACACGCGTTCACACACGTGTGCACGGTGGTTTCTTAAAATAGGGAAGCCCCCGAAGTTATGTTTGGTTCGTTACTATAAATTGTTAATATACCAAGCATAGGAATTGTTAATTGATTACTATAAACTGTTACTGAAACCCGTTGGTTTTTTACTTAAAACAGGGAAACCAAAGGATGATTTCAGGGGTTCCCTGTTTTGAGCAACCACCCGTACAAATGGGATTGTCCAAAGGTGGTGCGCCATAATAAGCCTCAACAATGCACTGTAGTCGGTTCCCCAAAAAATCTCCGCAGTTTGTTTAAATCGGGGTCTCATTAATACCGGTTCACTATGGCTATTTAATCTCCATGGATATTAATAAAACAACTCTTACAAGAGTGATGCAGAATGGACAATGATTTTGTTAACGCTAAATTACATATGATTGGTATCAAAATTTATCAAAGTTTGAAGGAGCTTTTGGGTGTTTCGGAATGTAAACAAACCTTGAACCTCAAGAGCCAACGCTTCAAGGGCAGCAAACTCATCCTAACAATATTAGTCAGCTACTAGCAAAGGATGATAACACCAGCAATGAGCGCAATCAAACGAATCATGAACCAAGAAGTGGCTGTGATGGTTCATTCTTCTAGAAACTTAGGCTGCCTGGCAATGACAAAAAGGCTAGGCAGTTGTAAATGTTGTGGTTCTTTTTCCAGAAGTGGTAGACCCTCGGGGTTCACAACTTACAAGTGCATTTTCAGTGGTAAACGCAGGGCCATGGTGTCAAATTCACTGTTGTGGAACCCAACTGTTTCATGAAATCCTGCAGCAGGTTTGGACACAGCAGGTGGTTGATCCATGTTGATTTCGTGATTCCTCAGGTGGGTGTGCCAGGATGATGGCCGTTCACCAAGGGGCCATCGTCAGTGTCCAATCGCAAGAGGTCCCTCACCGCCTCCTCAAAAGCTGCGGATGCTATTAGGATCGGGGCAGAGATGGTGGCAGGGGCATGGGACGGATCTGGCAATGCACACATGCGGCAGATGTGCTGAAGTTGGGGTCATGTTGATACGTAAATTTGTACATCACATTTGTGTGCTTGGAATTCTGAGGGATCATCTCTTCCCAATGGCTCAACCCATCCCCAGAAATCCTGGAAATCCCAGAAATCCCGTCGTCATCTCTGCCCAACGGCTCCTCTAAAACGCTTCCAAAGCCTCCTTCCCATCTATTGCTAGCTCTCTGCGCAGCTGGAATGTCTTGGTACTCGCCCCAGGCGGCCAGACTCAAATCCTGAGACATGGCTTGGAAATGTTGGATGAGCCGCTCACGTTGTTGGTAGGCTTGCCGGTAATGGGACTGGTGACGGGTTGGTAGAACTAAGTTAACAATGGTTTCACAAAGGTCATATACGTATGCTTATATCGCTTATATATACAGAACCATACAGTAACGAACAACCATGGTTATGGATGGTTATGGATGGTTATGGATGGTTTTGGATGGTTTTGGATGGCTGTGGACCCTCAATCATTGATCCAGCGAGTAAACTCAACACCATCAGTTTATGTAACATCGACCTAAGCTGGTGACCGCGCTCACAGCTGAAGATCGCTGTCCACCATCATCGGTGGGTGGTTTCAACTGGTTGGTGGTTTCAACCCATGGTGAAGTAGTGGTTAACAATGGTTATAATGACTATAATGGCGAATAATGATCGAAAACTGGTTGGTGGTTGAACCACCCCTATGAAAAAAATGCTTGTCAACCAACCATTTTTTACTAACTACTGGGGAAAATTAAAGAATGTTGCAAACCACCAGCCAGACTATGATTAGATCAATTTGTTTTGTAGGTGGTCTCTCAAAATGGAGGACCCCACAAATGGTTGGTTTATTACTATAAATGACGAATATTGGATGATTTGGGGGGGTGCCCCTATTTTGAGAAGCACCGATTTCGTTGATATCCATTATCGAAGAACTGATCAACTGTTGACCAATGGTTAATCAATGAAAACCATTGTGAATCAATGATATCACCAATCATACTTAATCAATGAAAACCATTATATTCACCAATGATCAACCATTCTTCACCAATGATATCCATCAGTAGCCGATGATTCACCATCCCTTCGCCCAGATCTCCCACAGATCCCAGAAACCGACACCGCATCGCAGCCGGAGATGGAGCACTCCAGCTGTTTCCGCCATCGACGTGCAGCTTCCACCAGCTCCGGCGGTGCAACGGAAGGCTCACCTGGAGCACCGTTGCGGCACCGTTGCCGAACACTAAGGTGGAACGAAGCTGGCAGGTTTTTGGAGTTAACAACTATGGTTGAATAAGAACCAACCATAGTTTTATACTCATCTAGTTGAGAACCAATCAAGGTTCTTTTTAAGACATCTATGGTTGATTCAAAAAAAACATGGTAGTATAAGAACCAACCATAGTTGTTTCATTCAAGAAGTTCCATTTGATTTTCAGTCGAATAAGAATCTACCATCGTTTTCTTGAATCAACCATAGTTGATTGAAGAAGTTCCGGTTGGATGATCTACAGTTGATTGGAATAAGTACGGTTGATTTTGTTTTTGATCATGATCTATTAATTGATTGTTTTCTGAATGATTTGATCTATGATGTACTTTACAATATTTCAAAATGAGGATCAGCTGTTGAGATTGATCAAACAAGCTGTCCAAATCAAGATTGATTAACAACACACCATCTTTGTTGGGTTTCAGCAGATGGATCACCTATGTCGATTTTGATGATGTTGAACCATCGTGGCTTTTGTTGGATCAACCTTCCAACAGTGGATGGAACACCTGCAAGTTGGTGATGGTTGATGGTTGCCAACAAATACAGATGTGAGAGTGACCGCAATCAAGCTGAACCTATCGGTTGATCTAACACTAGAGATATAGGTTGAGGCAACGTGACATGACCAAAAAGTAGTAATGTGGAGTCATCCGTCACATCTTACAGCTATGGCGCCGGAGTAAGCCACTGGATTTCCCAACCAAAATCACCACGAAGTTGCTTCTGGCAAGGCCACGCAAAGCAGGTCCCTTCAAAAATTGAATAGTCCCAGAGGCGACCGATGGATAAGCGTTGCTGGTTGGTGGTTTCAATGCCTCTGAACAATTATTAGTTCATCAAACAAACACCACCAAATATGAAGGAAAATAAAAAATGTTAGAAACCAGTCAATTCATGATAGATGATCATAGGTATATTGGTGATACTAATGGTTAACATATTGGATCATGGGTGACATTCCCCTTGGTACGTCAAACAGTGTTACGCAACTGCCTAAGATCACCTGTGAACCAACTGGAGTGATGCTCATGACCAGCTCATGACTCCTGAAGAAGTGCATAGCCAACAAGCAACAATGCATGGGACATCAGCAATGAGCCAACAATTTGGGGCTGTTATCCTGCACCAACAGCTGTTCACTGTGGCTGTGACCAAGCTATTTAGCAGCTGGGATGTGAATTAGCTGTACTACCCAGGTTTTGTATGGTTGGTTATGACACATACTCAAATATAATCAATAATACCGGTAAGAATCTTGTTACCGCCGTGGTTGCCCACCACCACTTCTGATGGCATATTCATGGTGGACGAGTCACTAATTTGGGGATATCAACAGGTAACAAGGAATGCGACAATCAGCAGATTCATGCTTTCTCAAAGTTGGGAACCCCGCAGTCATGGATGCTTTATTACTTACAGTGATTAATGAACTGGGTCACTTGGTCTTGGTGCTTCTCTACAACATGAGAAACCACCCACGTTGATGAAAAAAGTGCTATGCTCACCACACCTGCTGTCCACCCATCTCCCCACCCTCCAGCATTGCCACCAGCTGCAGTGTTGCCCCTGCCCAGCTGCCAACGCCGCCGGCCCCACCGCCTCGTTGAGCCAAAATCTGCGCAACGGCCGTCTCCACATCTTCTGGCAGCTCCTTCCCCTGCAGTTCACGTGGAAGCTGGCCATGCGCCACACCTGCCGTGACGGATCACGTGGTGCACGACATGCTTCGTTCATCCCAAACAGTTTCTGGTGGCGAGAGTTCAGGATTGTGCGACTTGTTTTCCTGAATCATTCCGAATTTCACAGAGGGTTTATCGATTTCAAACATGGATGATGGTTCACGATAATCAATGATCTTTGATGGTTGATTCAGTTCATGATTCATTTTATGGTTGTTAATGAAGATCAACTGATGGTCAAATATGATGAATAGCGAACAACATAAGATAACGACCACCAACAGTCAACAATGACCAACAGCCATCCTACCATTTAAGGTCAGCCGCTCCTGCTAACTTGGCTCTCCCATTAGAAGGGCTACGCAACGCTCCCAAGCACCAGCCATCAGCGGCTTGATGCTTCACGGGCCCATCCGATGACCCAGTGCGCCGCGGCCTTCACAGTCTTCCAGGGCCACGGCATAGGAGCTGGCCACTTTGGACACCAGCATCCCATCCGCCACGGTGCCATCCACGAAAACGGTCATGGGACCAGGTCCACGACCACCTGGTGGCTGGCGCTCGGTGCAGCGAAGATGAAGTGGTGGAGGGTGCTTGGGTTGGTGGTTGGGTTGGTGGTTCGTGGTTGGGTTGGTGGACTGGCTTGGTGATTGGTGGATGGTTGGTGGATGGTTGGTGGATGGGTTGGTGGTTGGTGGATGGTTGGTTGGTGGTGCCAAATACCGGTGGAGCACTCCGAGATCTTCCCCCATGTAATGGTGTACTTCATACCACAGAATTCCGCCTGCGGTCTGAATCTCAGCAGCACCCATAACCATCCTGAAGCATCATCATCATATGGAAGCATTATTAGACCATCAACAGTACCCACGTTTTTAAAATGGAGGACGGAAAAAGTAGCTTGATTCATGATTTTTTCACATATGAACTACTGAAAATATGTGCCTTAGGTCCCTTTGCAAATTGTGATATGGGCTGGTTCCAGTGATGTTTCCCGCAAGTGGACGGATCAAGGCTTGAAACCAACAAAGCAGGAACTGAGAAAAAAAAAACATGTCTCCACAGAACAACTTGGGTTGACAAACTGTTTGGACAAAGATCTGAGATCTGCTTGCAGAAACAAGAAGTGTATCCATGCTTCATTGCTTCTTCACTGGGTGTTTTGTTTTGCTCGTATCCTCGTCCCTCTATTCCCGAAATAGTTGCAGTAGTTCCGATTGAAAAGTGAAGTTAGTGCAAACTGAAAAAGTGATGATTTCAAGGACCTGTGTACAGCATGAGGTTCTTTTGAAAAACACATTACCTACGCACAGCATGATCATCGGGCAAAAAATCACATCAAAATTACCTCTAGGTTAATAAGCTTGTTTTAAGATGACTTTTAGAAGAAAAACAACACCAAGGTTATGCATCAAAGACTTGTTGATAACATTTGTCATTGGTTATTCATCACCAAGGCCATAACAAAGGCCATTCATCTTGGTGAATGACATCAAAAAAATCTTTGGTTCCCCTATCATTAACCATTGTTTTCCCTTTAAAATGGTTGGTTGTCATCCTTCATTATTGCTGGTTAATATTGACCCATAGCCATTTGTCATTCACCAGGGCCATTCATCGTTCGATGTCCCAGTTCTACTTGCTGCAGGCCTCGCTGCTTGGTAATCTGTGGCAGTCTCTCAGTGTACCTCCGCGGCACGTTGCACACTGCGCAACGAGCGTATCCTCGAAGGGAAGCTCTTCACCCTTGGCCTACGGATATCATGGATTCATAATGGTGACTAAATCTAAGATATTAGGGTTCCCAATGGTAATCATGCCGTGATTCATAAATCAAAAGGCCAAGGATCCCAAGGGTGAAAATATTCCTTGATAAGTTTATGCCTTGACCTCTTCATAATGGTGAATAAATCCAAAATATTAGGGTTCCCAATGGTTCATCATATGGTGGCTTCTGAACCCCCCTCGGTCACCATCATCCATCCTTTACATTCGTCAGTAATGAAACCATCCAGTTTTTGGAACTCTAAACATGTCTGAAGCACCCCAAGTTCATCTTCGCCCCCCAAGTTCATGGAGATATGACACCACCCCTCCAGGATCGGATCAAGTCTATCGCCTTGGAATCTCATGGCTGACCACCTTACCACCACCTTCCCACCCGCCCCCTCCCCCCTGTAACCCCCACACCACCCACCCACCCACCTTCCCCCCATCGCCGCCTGACCAACGGATTCTGCTCCGCCTTCCCGTGGAGCCACGTGGCACGTTGCACACTGCGCAACGAGCGTATCCTCGAAGGGAAGCTCTTCACCCTTGGCCTACGGATATCATGGATTCATAATGGTGACTAAATCTAAGATATTAGGGTTCCCAATGGTAATCATGCCGTGATTCATAAATCAAAAGGCCAAGGATCCCAAGGGTGAAAATATTCCTTGATAAGTTTATGCCTTGACCTCTTCATAATGGTGAATAAATCCAAAATATTAGGGTTCCCAATGGTTCATCATATGGTGGCTTCTGAACCCCCCTCGGTCACCATCATCCATCCTTTACATTCGTCAGTAATGAAACCATCCAGTTTTTGGAACTCTAAACATGTCTGAAGCACCCCAAGTTCATCTTCGCCCCCCAAGTTCATGGAGATATGACACCACCCCTCCAGGATCGGATCAAGTCTATCGCCTTGGAATCTCATGGCTGACCACCTTACCACCACCTTCCCCCCCGCCCCCTCCCCCCTGTAACCCCCACACCACCCACCCACCCACCTTCCCCCCATCGCCGCCTGACCAACGGATTCTGCTCCGCCTTCCCGTGGAGCCACGTGGCGCCCAGGTCGTAGGCGCGGTGCCGCACCGGCACCGTGCGCACGCGGCCGCCCACGCCCCGCTGCTGCTCCAGCACCGTGACGGCGAAGCCGCGCCGGGCCAGGCCCAGGGCTGAGTCAAGGCCGTGGTGAAGGGTTGAGGAAGGAAGGTTGGATGAAGGTTGGATGAAGCTTGGATAATTTGGTTTGATGATGTTTGATGATTTGGTTTGATAAATGATTCTGGTGAATGATCATGATTTGGATTAATGATTAAGGTTTGATGATCAATGAATGATTTAGAAATGGTGAAATGATGAGTTGATGAGTAAGGAAGGTTTGATGATTTGAGATTTAATGATGGTGAATGATTGTGGTTACTGGGTGTGGCTCATGGTTAATGATCATGATGGTTCATTGCTGGTAAGGAAACTAGTTCTGGTCACGGGGTGGTTAATGGTTGATGAGTGCTTCATGAACGGTGAATGAGCAGTTTATGACTGGTTGATGAATGGGTCATTCGCGTTTGGTGATCATTGACCATGGTGAACGCAAACAGCTATAATAGGGATAGCATCGTATGACGATGGTTGGTACATAGTGCTGAATGATGGTTGTAAGAATGCTTACAAAAACTGCGAATGATATTGTTGGGCTCATGGACAGTACCACTGTTCTGGTGATTAATGATAGCAAATCAGTTTATGTTAATTTTGGTGAATGATGGCTTGTCAGGCAGGTTGAAAGCATATCGTTATTACAGCAACCAATAAGAGTCACATGGAAAACATATGAATAGCAAGTGAATGATATCGTCCATAGCCACCGTGCTATTAGCAATAAATGGAAGGTACGCATAGCAAAGGAATACCGTATGCTTACAAAGGCTAATGGCAATCGAGGATGGCAAAACGGCAAGTGTGCACTGTATGATTTACTAAGAGTGAATGTGGATAGCAACTGTTGACCGCCTCAATGATACAGATTGATATAGCCTTGTTTGCAAACGGAGGTACTTCAGTGCAAAACCCTCCCAGAGCAATTTGGTTTGGTTTGGGTAACCACCCGTTGGACTATGATAGAACCATGGCTTGTAAAATCCAAATGGCCCTGGTCTCCTGGTCATATTTGGTCATCATGCTGAAATAGCAAAAGCATTGCCAGCGGCTGGGTGAGAAAAATGCCCATGTCAAAAGCATGTCACTGTGGACGTAACAGATCCAAATAGAAATGAACCACTTAACAAGCTAATAACGGCTAATAACCCAGTGCTTCAACCGTAGCAACCCCTCTGACCATCCCCAACCACTTGCTCATCGAAAAATCCAGCTAGCTATAGCCGCTAGCCCTAGCCATTCAACTCATGGTCCACCATCTTCAACACGGTGCTTCCACCCATGGTGGAAGCCCCACCCCTCCAAGGTATGTGCCCCCCCCCGCAGCTCCCGCTCCCACGATGGCCACCTTGGGCCGTGCCGCCTGCGCCGCCCTGCGCGCTGCCGGCGCTGCCCGCGCTGCCAGGCCCAGGCGCAGCTCGTCGTTTCGCCAAGAGGCCATGGCAAGTGCCATGCCGTGGGAGGGGCCATCCACAGGGTTGGTTAGGAACGGGGAATATATCTGATATCTATATAGATAACAGCCGCGGCATAAGCCCCAATGAGCTGCAAGGTGAAAAAAATATATAGATATATGTTCGTATACAGATTCATTATATGAAGTTGCGGTTAAACAATGATTCAAATGGTGTGAAGTTGAGGTTGATCAATAGGTATATGGTTAGTTAAGGGAACAGTTGAAGTCGGGTTGAAACTCGAGCCAAGTTGAAGATGCCAAAGAGGTTGAAACCAACGGACTTTCGTGGGTTACCCACAAGCCTACATACTCAAGCCGCGAGCTTGGCCAAACATATCGAGAGATATGGACAATCGATCCTCGTGGCAACTATTTGACTATTTGCCGTTCTTAAATGATAATCACTATTTCTAACCATCATTATCCATCAATGGCCATGTTCTACCATTGCTATACCTGTTTTTGGATAATGGTGGTTGGAAATACTAGATTGACCATCATTGACCATGTTCTACCATGATTGCTTATACCATCATTATCCAAAACCTGTTAGAGAAAACCCCAATCGTTTTTGCCTTCGCCCCACCAGCCTGGCGCTGCTTTTCGACCTGCCATTCCTCGTCGCTCACGCGCCACAGGGCTGCAGCAAGGTGTTGGTCCGTAGCAGTTTTGGAAGGCTCCTGGGGCTTAGAGCAATGCCAGTACAACGGAAAGTGCTCCAGCCCGTGCTCGCCAGCAGCTTCACGTTGGGCTTGCTGTACAGCCGAGATGGCCTTCATGATATGTTGCGCACCTTCTTCAGGTGTCTGGAAAGACTTGCTGGCCAACCATTGGAGCACTTGCCCAAGAGGATCAGGCACAGAATGGAAGAGCCCAGTGTTCACAAGGCCCGGAGAGATTGCGACACTCAAGGGCCCGGCAGGATACTTTCGCCGCAGTTCAGAGGCAAAAAGCACATTGCAGAGTTTCGAACAAGCATACCGATCATACCAACCCAAGCCCATGGCATGAAGCAGGCGACTCGTGAGTGTTTTGTCAGATTCAATCTGAATCTCCTGCAACTCCGAAAACAATGTTCTTCCGCCATGTCCGTAGAAGAATGGGTTTCTTATTCCGGGGGGCGTGCTACCTGAATCGCTGCTTGTTATTCCATGTTGATTTGACACTTGGAAGAATCCAGTCAGCATCGTGTCACAGAATAGCTTCTTCATGCTTCTTTCACTCTAAAGGGGGTCCACATAATCGTTTGATTACACATCTACATATCCTATGCCTCCCAACTCACCCGTCGGAATGGCACTTTAATTCTTTCCTTCCATTGTGCTTTGCTTTCTTTCGGCCGTTTCTTGGGGGAGCCTCTTCAAACCCAAATTAAGACAACACATGATTCTAGCAGGCCGCAAAAGGACATACTCCCTGGAATAACTTGGTCGACCACCCCAGTGACCGCCCCAAAACCAAAGCAGGGGGCTCCTATCAACTCTTTAATGATCAAACATCCTATCCACATGATCATGAACGCAGCCTGGCTCTCACAATTTCCATTTTATCAAGAAGCTCAACCCATCTCTTCAGACCGTTAGCACCTTGCAGCTTGTTTGTGGATAATGATGATGGACATGGACGGTTGTGGAGAGTTATTGTTGGTAGTTCACTTAGTCAAAATCATGCCATCAGTGAAATCATTTTGAGGGTCTGTCATATCGCAAAAATTCTATCCCATGACTTTGGAAAAAGTATTCAGACAACGGTTCGAAGCTCGTCCATGTAATCATCAATCCCTGAGGACGATACCTTTTATTTTCAACAAAGAGCGTCAACTACTACCAGAAATTAAAGATACCCTCCATGAATCCATCTCAAATACATAATTCAATTAAATTCCTTCAAAGACGTATTCCAGTAACCCACATCCGCCCCTGGCATCATTGTTGAAAGCAGGGATAGGCATTCTAGATTTCAAAATGGCGGAAGGACTTTTTACAAATTTTGGAACTGCAACCTCGGTCCCCAGAAAGATAAGTGAGTAATCCGGGTTGTGTTTTCTCACTTGCCCCCACCCCATGTCCTCGCAAGCAAGAGATCCTTGACGGTGCGCCCGACTGGCCATGATCACAATGATGGATGCTGGATCCATGGACGGCAACAGCAGTTGCGTTAACATGAAGTGGCCATAGTGATTGGTGCGCATCTGGAGGTCGCCTGCCATGACACCAGCATTGTTCACCAACACCATTGGTTGAGCTCCAGTGCCACCAAGATCTTTCACAAAGCCTTCAATGGACTTTGGACTCGTGAGATCCAACGCTTTACACCGCAACTTCCGCTGCACCTCCAGGCACTGCCTCCGCCGTGCTGCTCGCACTTTGGCCTCGACCCGGCCATCCTTCGAGGTCTCGGCGGCTCGGCGCTGACAGCGGCGGAAGAGCTCCTGCCGCGTCTTCTCGCAGCGCTCCAAGCTGCGACACGCCATGACGACCTCCGAAGCTCCGGCCTCAGCCAGCTGCTGAGCCACCTCTGCGCCCATCCCCGAGGAGGCGCCCGTGATGATGCAACGCCCCAAACCTGACGGCGCCCGTGGTGGCGCGCCCGGTTGCAGGAAGGTCTCGGAGCGATGGCGAACGCCCAAAATGCCCAAAACGCCAAGGGTCGCGAGACCCGCAGCATCGCCAGATGCCCTCACCATTTTGGCGAATGGAAGCAGTCATAAGCAGTCATTGAAGCGAAGATTTGCAATTTGAGATGATAAATGCTGAAGGAAGCTCTTTGTCGAAACAGTTTTCGGGAGAAATATTGCTGGGCACACCAGGTTTTCAAAACAGAAACCTGCACCAAGAACCATGGCTCAAAGTGGTTTAACTCATCAACAAAATACGCATTCGAAAAGCAAAAAATTGTCAAACAGGATGCCATCTGACTCATTGCCTGTGCGCGTTCCACTACAAACATAAGTGTCGCTCCACATTCTCTGAATACCTACGGGCATGGCCATACCGACGCTGTGGGGCTTTGGGGTGAAACTGGTCCGGTAGCCCGCTTCGTCTCCCAGTTTGTGATCACCCTGATGGCGGGTAGACTGCAGGAATCTAGGGCCATGGTCTCATCATAGTCGTCGATCCCAGTACTAGCTCCTTGTACAAGCCAAATTTCGGTATCCTCTGTTGATCGCATCTGGGCAGTCTGCCATCCCCTATTGTCAACCAATATGAAATGGTATCGTTGGCTGTTATTTTCTGGTGTTTACTAGTAACAGTTGATATGTGTTGGCGTAGTGGGCCATTATTCCTGTTGTAGATCACTATACATCTCCTAGTGTCAACCAATATTTCTTCGCAGGTCCTTATCCCTACTATAGTTGATGTACTTGGTCTTTATCGTTCATTATCCACGGATCATGATCAGCAATTGTTGTCACAGGTCTTTATTAGTCGTTGTCAATCCGTGTCAACCCCTTTTTTCCCGCTATCAACCATTATCAGTCGTCTGCTGGCGGCCCATCACCTGAGTAGCTGATCAACTGTGAGTCACTAACCAACCACAAGTAAGCTCCTGGTAATAGCCTGGCTCTAACCATGAGGTATTGTTTTTGAGCAACCAAACTATGAACTATGATCAACTAACATCAGTCAATTACCATCATGAACCAGCATCATGACCACCATCATTTCCATGCCCCCGAAGTCACCCTGGAAAGGCCCTCAGTTGTCGTTCCCTCCCGTTGTGGTCTACCCTTAGCCGTTGCAAAAAAAGCGCGACGCTCGGCCTGCTGCACATGCGGACGCACACATGGTCTTGGCCTCAGTGAGGGCTTCAGTGGGAGAACAAGACCAATTCGATATACTTCGGAAGTATATGGAAGTATCAAGTTGTCAAATATCACTGGCTAAGTATGCTTAGCTATCAAAGGAAGTTTACTTCTCGAAGATCTTACCCAAGTATTCAGGGCTTAGTATGATAGCCAACTAGATAGTTATCAAAGGAAGGTTAGGTGACGAAGTGCGAAACTTCCATGTTACCGGAGCTTTGAAATTCAGTACGCAAGTCCTAAGTCACATGTGGGAATTGATTGCTATTGGTAGAACTAATTCATGGTAAAAGTTGGCATAACCCATTGGTTAAACAACCAAGAACAATAGTTAGTACCAACTAAGTATAATGTAACTATTAGTTGTCAGTATAACCACAGTATCATCATAATCATTGGTACAAGTAAGTAATATCGTTGTAATTAGCTCATCATATAATATTGTATTACCAGTTGGTATTATGTATGGGCTACAACTATTCCTTATAAGCATATTATATTGCTATTAATTATCATGGGCAAACCTAATTGGTATAATGGTAGAACTGACTACTTGACTATTTGTACAACTATAGGTATAGCTATCGATATTAATTGGTAGAACCAAAGTTTTGGATTGTATTTCACATGCATTCAACTATTGGTTGTGACACTAAACACACTAAACCATTGATCACCATGGGTCAACAAGTATATTTAACAGGTCTACTTGATACTATGAATTTGAACCAATATATATTACAGTAGGCTAAACCATTAAAACATTCCAATGATCAATGATTCATCAACAATAATCACTCACCATTGGTGAGTAATCCTTTTACATCACCATGGAAATGTAATCCCTTTACGATTAGTAATCCCTTTACGATTCATACTCCCATTCAAACTTAATGTTGGTTTCTGATTAGTGTAACCCCCCCTAAAGTAATGAAAATAGATGAAACCAACAGGTAGATACTAATCAGAAACCAACATTACTCACCATTTCCCCGAGTTTATCGTCCCTTTACCTCACCAAGTCCCACCATCCCGTTGCGCTGCGCCCTTCCCTCAGCAAGGCACAGCCGTGGGCAGCGTGGTGTGCTCCAGAGCTGCCAACGCACCGTCGTTGGCTGCGGTGTCTCCGAAGCGGGACACCGGTGCCTCACCCAGTGGATGGCTGGTGGTTAACGATGGTTAGTGAGCAACCATATGGGGTAGGTTCATGGTGGCTAATGACTGTTCATGGTTAGTGATGGTTAATGGTTAGTGATGGTTAATGGTTAGTGATGGTTAATACTTAGTGATGGTCAATAGTTAGTGATGGTTCATGCTAATAATTGTTTTTGCTGGTTGATGATGGTGATTGTTAATGATGGTTTGTGATGGTTAATGAAGCTGGTCACAAAAATGGTGAACCGGACAAAGTTGATGGCTGGTGATTGTTAATGTCTTTTTTGCTGACTACATTCATGGTGGACAAATGTGGGCTAACAATGGTTGATGGTCGATGAATGGTTGGTAGTGGTTCATAATGGTTGATCATGGTTGACAGTGGTTTACACTAATAATAACGAAAAACCATGAATCAATTGTGGTTAATGATCATGATCATTCTTAATAGTGACGACGATGTCAATGATGATGATCAGCAATTCTGCGTCATTCTAAAGAGGTCTCAATCAGCATTGTCGCTGATACTGGTTCTAAGCAGGGGATGATAATAATGGTTCATAATGATGAGAATCGGGGTTGCAGCAATGATGATCATGAGAACAATGGCTAGAATGGCTAATGGATGGGTTATAGCGATGATCTTAGGGCCTGGGAAGGTCTACCGAACGGCTGGCTTCGTACCTTTGCACGGCCCAGGTTCACGTCACTACCATGGCACCGACTACCATGGCTTTCAAGCGCGGGTGGATGGTGCCAAGCCGCCCTTGAGGCGGTCTCCCAGGGTCTGGTGGATCAGATTGTTTAATGTTTACTACTTCAAAACCACCCAAAATTGGATGTTTATTTCAGATTGTTTTCTACTCACCCACCTAATTTGATAGGGCAACCACCACAGTGGTGTGGGTTCATTGTTTTTTCATGTGTTTTTCGTTTTTGTTCATGTTTTTTCATGTAACATCATTTCAGATTGTTTTCAAACCACCCAGCTAATTTGATAGGGCAAGCACCACAGTGGTGTGGGATTCATTGTCTGAATCGGTCTCACACCAAGACGCGTCGCTGGCCTAGGGCAACCACCAGTTTCTGGGGTACACCATTTTTGGACAAAACCACATGCTGCTTGGCGAGCCAAAATCGTTGCTAATGGTAAATCACAATCCATTACCAAAGTACAAGTAGTTCATGAGTTCATGATGATGGTAACTGGTCACCCAGCGAGTTCTCTCGTGTTCACCAACCATCATTAACCAGCAACAACGATCATTAGCCACCGTTCATCAGCAACCCTTCCCCATCATTCATCACAATTCATACCATGAACAAGCATCACCGCAATGAACCAACCATCATCAGCCAACCATTCACCATCACCCCCAAGCATCTTTAACCCCAACCGTCCTTAGCCAACCACTACCACCGCGGCGCGACACGGCACCTGGATCAAGCCCGGGGCCAAACCGCGGTAGAAGCGGGGAATGCCGCCCTCGGCATAGAGCTTCTTGGTGACCTCCATGAAGGTTCCACCTGGCACAGTTTGTCAGTAGAAGGGGAAGGGTTACATGGTGGTTTATTACTATAACTATAAATTGTTAATCAATGATGGTCAATTATAGAATTATTACTATAACCTGGTTACATGGTGGTTTCTCATTATGATAATGGTTTATTACTATAAATGGTTCGGTTACATGGTCGTTTCTCATTATTCTCATTATAAATTAATGTTTTATTATGGTTTATTACTACAAATGTTGCATGTTCATTATGGCTTACGACTATATCAAATAGTTAATCAAATGGTTCACAAGGGTTAATTAATACTACAATGGTACCCCAAAGGTTACTTTTATGGTTTATTACTATTACTTTATAAATGGTTAATCAAGTATGACTTGGGGCTACCGTCGTTTTGGTTTTATGATAGTAGAGGGGTTACATATGATAGTAGAAGGGTACAGCTTCTACCACAGTGTTTCCATAATGAGCGCGAGTAGAAGTGTTGGATATGATACTATCAGTATCAGTAGACCAGCATCGTTGCCAACATCCAACAAAAGATATTGCCTGGTTGGTGGTTTCTACCCCCATGAAAAATCTTAGTCAACCAACCATTTGTTCACAATGACTAGGAATAACAAAAATGTTTAAAACCACCAGCCAGGTATGCGTTTCTGATAGTATGATCATCTTGAAAGATTATGTCATGAAAAGTATATATATACATACATGTGTGTGTGTAGTTGATGTGATAGTATGTATGTAAGTGTAATATCAAATGTTTCAAAATATAATATGATTGTACATGTGTACGGTACAAATGCAGGAATATACAATGCACTGGTCTGACACACCCAACAAACAATGGCAAGTCTGAAGACTGATGTGACCAATTTGGGAATGGTCACCCGCGTTTTGACCCCCTGCCACCTCAACGGGTTGATTTACCCCTGTACTAACCCGGTGAGTGTAGTGTGAGTGGTTGAGATGGACTTCTATTCTGGACCATAGCTGCCTGGCTAATGACTTAAACTCACTCACCTGGCGCTAGTTTATCATCATCTGGCGCCGGAAAACGCATCATGAGCGCCAGCCCAAACGCACCAGCGCCGGCAGCCGATGCTACGTTACCAAGGCGTCACATGGGATGAGACCAGTCTGCACCACGACATCAATCGGTTGCTCTTCAACAATCCCAACTGGCTGGGGGTGCAAACAAATACACACCGGTAAACTGATATAGCTGGCTGGAAAATCACCAGATTTTGTAGGGAAATGTTGGGAAACAATCAATAATTGGTGGATGTTCCATTGCCATGCTAGTTTACCAGAGTGTACTAAGTGAACATTTAGAGGAAGAAATGCTCTGCTTTTTGTTCGTGTTGGGAGTGTTGCAGCCACTAACTCCCATGGCGCGTTTCCGTTTGCCTCAACCCAACATCATCCTGTATCAAACTCCCCACTCAGCCACTCAACATGACTCAAGACAAAACAGGCAACCAACCTACAAATCCCGCAGAATCCACCTGTTTTTCCATCTACATCCGGCATGTTCTCCGTGCCACTATCATTTCTTCCATGTCTTCGAAAAAACAAGACAAATCAAATTGTTGTTCAACTATTTCTTCTTCCTACTATCTTTCCTTTCAAAAAGACAATCTTCCCACTTGTTTTTCAAAAAATAATCCCCTTGTATCTTCCTACCTGCAACACGACGAGACCCAGAAACGTGACCAGTCCCCCGGCCATATCGGTATTGGTAGTTCATGATGGTTCTCATCCACATCAGGGTAAGCACCTGAGGGACGTCCAGCTGTGCTGGTCACTATTTGAGGTCATCCTTTGAGAACATTGAGATGTGGCAATGGGTCAAGGCTGGTGAATGGTTAATCCTAGGGGACAACAACTAGCAAGTATAGGGGATATACTGGCTATAAATGGCTATGGGTCAAGCAGTTAACCAACCAACTAGTGGGGGATAATACCCAACAATCAAAGGGAAAATAATGATTAATGATAGGGGAACCAGGGGTACTGGGTGCACTGACCCACTGCCATGTGGTCATAGTGACAATGATGATCCTTCAGGACCAGCGGTTCATCAGTGATTCATCAGTGAAGGTAAATCATGGTACCACTCGGCTCCTGACGTGGTCTCAAGTTAGAGGGGTGCCCTCAATCATTCAATATGGGTGTTTCTCAAGTCATAGGGGACCCCGCAAATCATCCTTTATTATAATTATAGTAAGCATTGATAGTTCTAAAGCAACCATTTCTTGGTACCCCTAGTTTGAGAAACCGCCATATGTACCATTCATAGTAATAAACCAACCATTCTTCGGGTACCCCTAGCTTCAGAAAGCAGCATGTCAATAATCGTGACTGGCTGGTGGTTTCAACCAATCATTTATTAATACCAGGAATCAAACATGTTGAAAACTACCAACCGGTATATAATGACAAACATGTCAATGGTCACCATTTTAGGGCTTTTTATTTTACTTTGCGGTCAAAAACAATGACACTTTGTGGTCACCAAAAGTTCTTCAAGAACTGTAGTGGTCAGACTCTAAGAGCAAACATGAGAAGAGTGGCAATGATCTCAAGCACAGTTCGGGAGCTCCAAATGAAAGGGCGCCTCAGGCCCATGATCGACATCCTTCAACGAAAACAGATAGCAGTTCTCAACCACTCAGCTGCTGACATGCTGGTTTTAGGGGTACCCCCCAAAATCATCCAATCTTGACCATTTGTAGCAATAAACCAACGTCCATAACTTGGGGTTCCCCCCAAGTTCCCTGAGAAATCACCACACAGCCGCTGGCTGAGGACGCAGCATTGATGGCTTGTGCGCCCATGCCAGCTAAACCGCCACTCAAGGCCTGGGTCTGCTGATTTTCAATCGAGTTGATGCTTGTTCTTGGTGATGGTTGAGAATGGTTGAGAATGGCTGATAATGGTTGATAATGGTTGAGAATGGTGATGTAGTTCATGGTTAGTTCATGCTTACGAAGAGTGATTCGTGCATGATTAGTGATGGCTATTGTGCCGGTGGATTTTCTGTGTCCGTTGAACTCGGCATCAAGAATCCAACGAGTTTCCCTTCGCCCCTGCAGATCCTGCTGGAAATAGAGCTCCAGCAATTACGATAAAAACTCACAAGAGATGATTGTTGCTGAAAAGAAAGGTGATAATATGCTCTTCTCCGGCTTCTTTGACACATAAAAACTCGAGAAAAAAATCACGACCTCAGCGCAGCATGCTGCTTTTGATGCTCGCCTTCTTGGATGCCTTGGTGAAGATATCTGAAAGTGAGGGCGCAGGTTTGCTCCTCAGTGCTGACGGCGGTGATCATTCGCTGAAGATCATGTTTGCTCGCTGGGTCACACAGGCACCCAATTCAACCGTGGTTTTGTGGCCAGCCGCCACCAAGGTGCGCTTTAGCCTTGCTGAAAAATGTGATTCCCATGAAAAAGGGCGCGCCATGGGTAGGAAAGGATCGAGATCATGGATGAACATGAAGTCAGATCCAGCACTGGCAGTATGAGCTTTGCTTTCAAATTTTGCCATTGGTGGTTATACCAGATGATCCTGTCAGAAAAGAAATACGGCAATGACTGTCACTGGAACCCTGCTAGAACAGAACCCTGTACAGTAGTACCTTGGGTTTTTTGCAAACGGAAGGTTGTTCCACTGAAATCTCATCGTCGCACGAAGAGTACGGTCTCCCGTAAACAGTTCACTAGTTCAAGTTGGTACTATCGGAATCTTTGGGTTGGGACAAGAATGTTCAGACCGTCCATCATATGTTAGCATATACTGCCAACAACAGCCCAAACCTCTCCATACTCGGCCCAACCGATGGGAATCAACAGAGCTTGTCTCAAAAATCGATACTGATGAAAGCACGGTGCAGCTGCTCTCAGATCCCCATCCTCAGCTGGTTGGTGGTTGAACCACCCCTATGAAGAATATTAGTCAACCAACCATGTCTGAGACAATTATTCGGGAAAATAAAAAATGTGAATCGAACCACCAACCAGTAAGATCTGATGGTTGGAATGCCAATCTGTATCAACAGAGGCTCAAGCTCCGAAGAAATGTGATGCAGGTCACAACCCTGTGCCCCTTGTAAACATCCAAAAGCCGAACGGAAGAGGTGCCTTTATTGAGTCTTTCCTCTGCCCTGCCCATGTTTGGGGATTTGGTATTGTCTCCTGCCCATGAAATACATCGACCATGCAGAATCATGGTGGTTTAACATTTGGCTGTGGGTCAAAACCCTGTACCCCTGGTTCCCCTGTCATTAGCCATTGTTTCTCTATTATTGTTGGTTATGGTTCCCCATTATTGGTTGGTAAAAATCGACCCACAGCCATTTGATTTGGGCACGCCATCAGTGACCATCACACCCTCCTCATTGACCGTTGGGGTTTCAAGCCACGCGCTGCACATAGCTGTCGCCCAGGTGCTGTTCAGCCATGGTCAGAAAATTGTGAGACCTGATCCACGCGGCAGGCATAGCTGGTGGCTGGCGGCGTCTGTCCTCTGACATTGCTGCCCAATACACCTCAATTAGTTCACAAAATATCGAAGGGTAGACATTGGAACCGAAACACAAACAAGAAGAAAACGAAACAACACTAATAAGAACACTATTATCAGCATCATGTAAGCCCAAAGTCACAAGTCGTCCTTACAATGACCAGATCGGTCCAGCCCTGTCACCCATCAACCCAGGTGCACAACCACTGTTGCACCCCACCTGGACCTGGCACCAGCAAAAGATGATGCACCGTTCGCTCCGCCGTTCGAAACCAATGGCGGCGCTGGAGCCCAAAACCGCGGACAGTTTTGCAGTCCACAACTGGGATGCAGAATTTGGGTGAGGGGATGGTTGATGGGATGGTTGATGGAATGGTTGATGTGTTTGATGGGATGGTAATGGTGGAGATGGTTGATGGTGAATGATGGTTGAGGGGATGGTGGCATGGGTGCATTTGCTGGTTCAGCATAGTTCCAGGCCTCTTGTATCTGCAACTGGGTTTGCCACAGCTTTGGGCGATCTTTCAATGAAAACATGGGCAAAGGGTAGGGGGAACATCTACAGATCTATTTACATATTTATATATATATACATACATATGCCCTATATGTACTGTGTTCGGTGAAAAACCCCGCTCCTAATTTACACAAAAGTTCTTGGTGCCCAGAACTCATACATCTTCCTGCACGCAGAACAAACGCATGGCTGTGGGTCAGTTCACCCTGCATCCCTGGTTCCCCTATCATTAATCATTGTTTCCCTATGATTGTTGGTCATTATCTCCCCATTCGTTGGTCACTTCCATTCACTTCCCTAGCATTGTTGGCCATTATCCCTCATTAGTTGTTCATTCTCCCCCATTAGTTGGTTACTTAAAAGCCCTGACCCACTGCCACATGACGCATTCCATCCAACCTGAACCGCCGCCGAGGTCACTGCAGAGCCCTGGCAAGTCGCTGGGGTGCAGGCACCTGCTTGGGCTTCGGCACCACGAAAACATTCCGCATCTCCACCTTCTCCGGCATCGGCAGACCTGGAATCCCATGGAAGACCTGGAAGCTTCCCAAGCCAAATTGATGACCAGGGTGGTGGATCAAATTTGACCAAAAACTCCCAGTATTACTATGTAAAACTTCAAAAAGTTGGTTAAACATCAGCTGCAGCTCCAATATAAATCACATGACGATGAAAACCATCAGTTGGAACTCCGATACAAAATGGTTACATAACAGGTGCTATCACAGCTGCTTATCGCTACAGCTAATCATCCAAGAAAACTCCTGAACGCCACCTGAAGCGAAACATGTTACGCCATGGCCTGCAGAACCTGTTGTCCACCTTCAAAGTCCACCACCTTTATACGATTGCCACCACCTTTTCAACCCAAAATCCTCCGACTTTTCCACCAATGAATTGAGGGTTTCGTTATGTTTAATTGATGCTTAAGAAAGGGGAAACAGCCTGAGCAGGTTCCAAAAGTCTTTCCAAATGTTAGGGGTGGCGAGCCCAGCTTTTCAGTTTGGCAGTCCAGTTTTTTGTGGATCTGGTTGTTTGGCTGGATCGTCATGCAGCAGTTCACCTTGCATGTCGGATATGGGTGGATTCAACTTACAACCCTTTGGTGAGGTTCATTTGACATGGAAACAATGGTAACCATAGGTAAGTGATAATGAACGGTCACCTGTATGAACCCGTCTTCAGACACTTTTTAGCCATTGAAGCAGGTGTCAAAAACCAATGAACCTTCCTGGTCAATGGATATTAGCTGTTGAGACACACCTTGAATTCTGGTCCATGACAGCCATTGCGAAACCCTTGTTGTGATCTGCAGGGCAGCCCGTTCCGGCAGGATGACCAACAAAAATACGCGACATAACGGTGGAACAAAAATTCATTAAACAAATGTATTACTAGTATTGTACTACATGTAATTCAATATTGTTGGTCAATCAAACGGTAAACAAAAATGTTGTAATACATTGGAATTCATTGAAGTGCATGATACAACAATGCCATCAACGGTGGTACTTATTCTTACTTCTTAGCTGCTCATTCTTCCTACTGGGAGCCACTTGGCTGTGGGTCGGTTCACCCTGTACCCCTGGTTCCCCCACGATTAACCATGGTTTTCCCTGTTATTGTTGGTGGAAATCCCCCATGAACGTTGGTTGGTTAATATTGACCCATAGCCATGTAGCTGGTATATATCCCCTATAGTTGCTAGTTGTTACCCTTATCATTAACCATAAACCAGCTAGTTAACCATTGTTGTTGGTTGGTTGATATTGACCCATAGCCACTTCCACACAACCAGCAACCACAGCACGGTAAACACGGCACGACCTGAGCGCCGGACCGTCTAAGGGTCGACCCTCAGGGTCGAGGATCCGTCCACGCAGCTCCTTGCTGCACTTCGTTTGCAAGAACTTATTCCTTGGCGAAGCGTAGGGGAGAACGGTTGATGGATGTCGTAAGGATGACTCCTCCAAATACTGTAGGATGACTGGTGGTTGATGTTGCTGATCATGTTGATGTTGATGCTGATGTTGATTGATGTCTGGTTGATGGTTGATGGTTGATGTTGATGTTGGTTGATGGTTGATGGTTGATTGATGGTTGATGGTTTGATGGTGAATGGTTGATGTTGATGTTGGTTGATGAAGCATGGAGGATGATGCTGATGAAGCATGGAGGATGACTCCTACTAATAGGATAGGGCATATAATATGCGTGGTCAGCGATTGATGATGGTGATGATGATGATGATGATGATGATGATGATGATGACAATGACGATGACGATTACGATGACCCTGACGATGACGATGACGATGATGATGATGATGATGACGATGACGATGACGATGACGATGACGATGATGATGATGATGATGATGATGATGATGATGATGATGATGATGATGATGATGAATATGATGATGATGGCTGATTGGCGACCAACTAACAATGCTCAATTGATAGTCCTGAATCATGCTGAGTAGTCACAATGATTCACAATTAACTGTTCATAGTGATGAATCATCAATAATTGACCTGGAAGAGGTGTTTCTTGAGGGTTTTCAATGCTTTTTAACTCTGCTTGATAATGGTGCATGACCATGATTCACGATGATTCAAGCCGCGATGTTCATCCGTTAGCCATGAAGCAAACCGCTGTTGAACCTTGAAAATGAGCCACTATGAGCCACTATCATCACTGATCACGAAGCAGTTGCCAACACTAGTTCGTGGTATTTGGTGGTCATTGACATGAACCCCTGGTGTGAATCAGTACCAAAATTAAACGATGTCTAATCATCAAATATGAGGCATAGCTCATACTATGACCCCCTACAACAAGCAGGTTCTCAAGCATCAATGAAGCCAGCATTCATCATTACTAGCCTATTGTTTCTGGTTTCATCCCAATCATCAACCACTACATAACCATCATCAGTCATCAACCCATGCCCATCATCATGTACCATCCAACCAATGCCCATCACGAGGACCCCACAACGAACCATCACAAGCAACCATCACCAGCAACCATCAAAGATCATCCATACTCCAACCACAACCGCTGAACCGCCACCACTAGGTACCCTTAACCAACCCCCCAGGGCCTACCCCAGGGCCCCCCGTTGCGCCCCACCGTTGGGCCGCCCCCGGCGCTGCTGCAACCCAGGCGTCTCCACACGCCGCGCTTCGTCGGCGGGCTCCGCTTCGCCAGCCAAAAGCTGCAGGATCTCAGTGGTGTGGACCACGCAGCTGGTGGTGAGGGAGAGCCAACAACCAGAATGAGTGATTAGTAGATCAGTTAGTAATGGTTAGTAGTGGTCAATCATGAGGGGTAGTGATGGTTAATTGGTGAGGAGCCAATAACCAGAATGAGGGTAGGCTAATGGTGGTTAATGGTGGTCAATCATGAGGGTGAATGAGGGGTAATAAGCAACTATATTGGGTAAAGGGTGGTTAATTGTAGGTGAGGGAAAACATGAATTGGATCATGAGCTAATAACCAGAATGAGGGTAGGTTAATGAAGGTTAGTGGTCAATGAAGGCCAATGAACCACTACTTTCCTACAGTTAATGAAGTGTAGTGATGGTTAATTGTAGGGTTAAATAATAAGGGGTAGTGGTTATTAAGCACAATTAACCATTCAGAATGAGGGGTAGTGATGGTTAATTGTAGGTGAATAGTAGTGAATGAGGGCTAGTGGTCGTTGATAAGCAACTATATTGGGTAGGTTAATCGTGGTTACTGGTCAATGATGGTTCATTGATGGCTACTACTTATGAAATGGTGCTTGATGTGGTGATGGTTGAGAACTCCATGGTTGGGTGGGTGGGTTTCTGATGGTTAAAACCCGTTGATAACCATGGTGAATTGGAAATTAATTGGTAATTGGTAAATGCCGGGGGTACCATTTTAACAGGAAACCAAGGCTTTCGGGGGTAGTTAAGTGATGGGATGACTCCGTGGTGACAAACTGATGGTGAAGATGATCCAAGGTAGTACCAAATGGTGGTTGATGATGGCTACCTAATGATGGTGGATGGTTACTTGATGGTGGATAACTCCATGGTGACTTAGTGGTTCATTGATGGGTAGTTGGTGGTTGACGAAGTAATGGTTGACGATGGCTACTACCGTGGTTCATGCGGTTAATGGTGAAGGATGTGAAATCATGGTGAAATGATCAAAACATGGATAGTTAATGGCTTACATGTTTGAATAAATGATTGATGGCTGGTTCCATGGTGGCTAATCATCGTTAATCGATGATCAATAGATGGCGAACCATGAGAAGGGATGCTGGTACCAACTGAACAGTGGCGTAATAACGGTTCCCACAAGTGAGTAGCAGCAAAGATTCACCCATCGTAACTACAACTTGACTTAACTTGACTTGTAGTGTATGGTGGCGTCATGATGGTCAATGACGGTTTCATGTGCCTTGTGGTGATACTTTACTGCTACTTCATTGTATCGAACCAACTGATAATGGATAATAGCCATAATTCACCATATTTGTCTAATTTTACCCATATGATCAACCATCACTAACCATCATCAGCCACCAAACAGAGTCTGCTCGTGGTTTCTGATTGACCTTTGCTGAACTAAGCTGGCAGGCTGGAGAGAACCACCGTGATTCTAATGGGTAAGTCATCTTGAAACCAGTTATTTTGCGACATACTTCATTATGCTTCTTATCACAGGTTAAATTGACCTGGATATGGACCACTCTGAGTGGATGATTTCCGAATTGAAGTGGTGCATTACCACAGCTTATGTTCGTTTCACCTACGGGAATTGGTTCAGAACAGCCAATAAATCTCTTTTTAAGCACCTGAAAATCTGGTATCAACATCTCCGCAGTTCGCGAAACAATTCAACTTGGCGAACATGCGTCTATGTTTCGGCTGGAAATTACAACAAGTTTTTTTGGATTCCTCACAAAAATTGTAAGTTGAGAACCACTAAGTCACGACTCTCCTCATCAACTGTGATGAACCATCGTTTATCAACCAACGGCCATTCACAATGATTGACGACTCCGATGGTTGATTTATCAAATTGACGAATACAAGCTGACATGAACCAGTGTTCACTATCAACAAGTATTCGTTATTGGCTTGTTGAATCCTATTAGCCATCTATTCAACCATCTTATTCACCATATTACTCCCTATCGTACCCATCTGATCAATGATGTTGATCTACTCCCTATCTTAACCATCAGGTCAACATTGATCAACCATCTCCAGCAATGCTTTCCTGGGCGAATTTTTGGGAGCCCAGGGTGCCAAGTGGCTGCGATGTCCTCCTTCCACGCCAAAAGCACTGCATCAGCTCCACCTGGGCGGTTGCGCAGCGTTGGGGAAGTAGCTGCTACATATAATATCTGGGTATGGGTCAATATGAACCAACCAATAGTGGGGGATAATAACCCTCAATGATAGAGAAACCAATGGTTAATGAGATGGGAACCAGGAGTACAGGGTTTTGACCCGCTGCCATCTATGGATTATGGTGGGTAACAAGCTATTATATGTAGCAGCTACTATAGTGCTTTATTTATAGGAGATTATGGTGGGTAAAAAGTTTAATAATAGGTGATAATAACCAAGAAAAAGAACAGTTTGGTGGTTTCTGAAAATAGGGAAGCCCAAAAAGTGGTGGGTTTTGGTGAATATTAGATGATTTGGGCGTACCCCTATTTCAAGAAACGCCCATATGTTTGTTAGGGATGTTCGTTGAACATGTCTATTGTTGATGTTTTTATTAGTATGTCATGTTTTGCTTCATGTGTTGATACATAATGATATGCTTTTATACTATCATAATAACTGGCTACCAAGCTACCGTTCATGGATATACCGATATTGATATACCTGCTTCATTGCCATGGGTCCGTGCAAGGATGGTCTAACACCAGTTACTTCTATATGCTGTGACCCGCCTGCGTGGTTGTTGCAGTCATTCTTCAAGCAGTGACCATAGGGCTACGTGACATGGATTCATAGGCTTATTATCCTCCCAAAAAACGAGCCCGTTATCCTTCGTATATTGGTGACTGGTCAATTAGCCGTGTTTGATCAAACCAAAGCTTATCAAGCATGTAACTGAACATTCAACGCTATGCTGGTTATCATGGCTACCGGATATGGTTCTCCTCAATTAATTAACGGAATCATCCAGCTATTATCGGTGAAGGTTGAAGGTTATAAGGTTGGCGTCTCACAAACCCGTCACCTCTCCAGCTAGTACCGATGAAAAGGCCCTGTGCTGCTCAACGTTGATCATGGTCCATTCTCACCAAGTGTCACTGTCAGTGAAATTAGCTTTTAATATCGGCGAATAGAGTCGTTTTAGTGGCTTAATAGTGGCCTAATAATGATTCAATACAGCCAATACTGGCGCTTTGTAGTGCCATTTATAGTGGTCAATAAGTGGTTGACAATGCTTATGCAAAGTGGCTTAAATGGTGGCTAAAAGTCCTCAACAACGTTTGTAGGAGTAGTGGCTAAAAGTAGCCATTGAATATGGACCGAAATTGAACCACCATGGTTTACAAGTGGTTTGATGTTTGCACGTAATAGTATCAATAGTATGTAATAGTGGTTGCCGGTCTGCAACCCCACCTGATTTGGGGATCTTTACATTTTCGGGGGTAGCAAGGGGGTGGTTATTGACAAGGGGAAGGCTTACGTGGTCATTACCTCGCACAGAATTTGCTGAAACCGTTCTCCACAGGCCAGTGGTGATCTCCTATGTTCACCAGTGTACTGCTAACCGAGGATTGATAAACCCCCGGCTGATTAATAGAGGGAACCCCCCAAAAGCCAACTGGTTTCCTGTTCAAACGGTACCCCCCCCAGTCAATAAGAGCAACCATCAGTTTGTGAACCACCAATGAACCATCAATCAACTACCAACTAACCATCAACTAATCTCCACTGAACCATGGATATCAACCATCCCTAAGCACCCGCCCCAGGTTTGGCCACCCACCAAGCCATCAACCAACCCATGGGCAGTACCCCTCCCTTTTACGCGGCTTTCAAGGTCCAAACTGTCAGTGCAAGCAATGGTGCCAGGAGCATCCTGCTGCCGTTGCTGCCCGCAATGGACATGATTAGGGTGCAAAGTCATTGGAATTCATCGTATGTCTATAGCGTGAAAATATACATATATGATATATCTATGCATTTATTCATTCATAAATTTATGCGTTCATCTTGTTATTCACTTATTTATCAATCTATTCATGTTTATATAGACAGTATGTATATTATTTGCAAGTGTAGCCATAAGAAAGTGGACTCGTGCTTGCTGATGCAACAATATCTAGGTGCGCGTAGCTTGTGCAGCATGTTGGGGTTCAAGAATCATGAGCAGCATCAACAACGTACAAGTGTACCGTAATCACCGATATCAAGCAGCAGCCAAAAGGAGCTGTTGCTTCCACAGGAATATGAGGCATCCTGGCCATGGATTTCTGGAGAGCGGCAACACAGAAACAAGGAACTGCTTTTGGAGACGAGAAGGCCAAACCACAAAGAAACAAGTATGAATGAAATTTCCGTCTAGGAAAGCAATGTTCCGCGATTTACTAGGAATCTATACTGGGTAGGTGGGGCCAAACCGGGTTCTCGTTGGGGGCAACGGATTGTCATGAACCCCAAGGTAGGAGAGAGCCAAAACCCGCTCCTGCCAGGGACCGGGCGCGCCAATGGGTTACGGTCCATTCACTCTTCCATGGCTCCATGAACCACCACTTTTTTCAACATAGTGAGTCTATCAATCATTTTTCAACCAACAGCTTGGCCGTTCTTAGCCATGATAAATCATCAAGGGATTGATCCATTGTCATGACATGGCTAGTTTCTCCCCAAATTGTGTGAGTTCACAAAAGAATTGTAACCATGGGGACGGGGAAATTTTATTGGTGCACTAGTCCCATTTGGTGGGAACCGTGATGAGTGCGTATCCCAAGAACGATCGAAGAAGAGGTAGCTGTGTTGGAATGTGAACTTCCCTTTCTTGGGTTCATTGGTATATCATTGGTGTGTAAAATCTAGCCAAGCTGGGGAATGATGGCACCAAACGTTAGTCTCACTTTTCTGTTGGCACAGAAATTTCTAGTTGTGACCCATATTCCCTGCTAATGTTGGTGATTATCCTCCATTAGTTGGTTCAAATTGATCCACCTCGCCACGTCGCAGTTCAACTGACCCTTCAGGGCCCATCCTCCTGGGCCATGTCCCACCTGCTGCGCTGCGCCCAGCAACGCGCCTGTGAATAGAGGCCTTTCCCAGCGCGCACGACCACCAGATCGCCCCGGACCTGCGCCGCAGCGTTGCCCCTGGCTCCCTGCGAAAAATCTCGCTGGGATCACTAACTGCTTGGATGATCATCCCAAACCCAGATGATGATAGGTAAATGCAGCTAAATATACCATACATGGAGCATGTGGGAAATAGTAAGCAGTGAAGTTAGTGACCATGGAGTTCCTGTAGGAAGCGATTTATTCATTGTGTAGCCCACTTAGGTTTGCTGCTAAGCCTGGGTATCCATCTACCAGTCGTGGGATGATCATCCGTGTGCTCCAAGTTGGTCAGTGACCTGTACAATTCGACCCTCCAAAATTTTGGCTGATGCTAGTCATATGGCTATGGGTCAATATTAACTAACCAATAGTGGGGGATAATGACCAACAAAACTATAGGGAAAGCAAGGGTTAAGGATAGGGGAACCAGGGGTACAGGGTTTTGACACACTGCCATGTACGAAATTTGCTGACTATGCGAGCCAGTCTGCAAGCAGGAATCAACACCTAGGGCCTTATCACCTATGAACTTCACCAAGTAAAAGAATCCCGAGGGCAATCTTGCTGGTTACCTGACACACGTTCAGGGCAAGCCATTCTTTTTTGAAGTACCATGTATCCCTCAACATGTTGTCGCCAGATTCTCGAGGATGCCATGCAAAACCAGCTATTTATGCTGTTGTGAGGTTTTTGAAAGCATTGAGCTTTGGAGACATCTTGAAACACATCAAACCAAAGTGCTATCTATCTACAGTATGTCCCGCATTGCCCAAGTTTAAACAATCCAAAGAAATGCGCAAGAGTTCATCACTGAGCGCGTGAACTTCACACAAGTCGGATAACATGTCCTATCTTGGCCGTAGTTAGCAGCTATTCTATCATAGGTAATCATTGATCATAAACGACTATCAACCGAGATGACTCCTTCTGAACCAGGATTCGCCATCATCTACCTGTCTTCTCCACTAAAGGACTAATATTCACGGTTTAGCATGAATCGTTGACGGTGAACTACCATAGCATTAACCACTGGTTTTCAACCCTTGAATGCGTCTCAACCAGTGCTGAATCCGACATCAGTCACGAAATAATCATTGGGAATCCTCAACTGACCATAAATTGTGTATTGGCCATTCATCAGCCATCAGTTCACCAGTAAGTGACCATCAATCCACCACTGTTTGTTGGTTTCAACCCGATAAAAGATATCAATCAACCATCTGTTAATAACTACTAGGGGAAACAGAAAATGTTGATCAAACCACCAACTAGACCATTAATTGGTCATCAATTCACCAGCGATGAACCAAGCTTTGGTTTGAGACGCATCGAACCCCGTGGAATTCCCCTGGGACGGCGTCGCGCCTCCAAGACCATGGCTGGCTCTGTAGGCTCTTGCCTCTTCTTGTCTTCTTCGTCTTCGATGTCCATGTTTGGGAGCAACTCGGAGCAGGGTCTGTTGCTTCTGCAGGAAAAGCATTTTTTTGCTTGAGAAAAACAGGTCTCAAGATTTCAACCCCAACCATTTTTCGTAATAATAGCTAACAACAACAACAACAACAACAACAACAACAACAGCAGAGGATAACCTTGTGTAATCATGTCATGATAGGACACTTCAGCAGTAGCCATTGACCAACCATTCTTAGCCATGAAATAACCATGAGCCTGCTGAGAAATGAAGAAATTTGACGCAACTGCTCTCAGTGCCAATTGAAATCTCTTCGTTCAGCCATTCCAAGTTATGTCCGCGACCAAAGCTATCAGCTGGTGCCACTTCTGCCGGGTGTCCAGTTGCAAACCTGGGACCTCCAATCCTCCCCCAAGGATCAGCTCCAACCCCGAACGGCTCAGCCCCAGCTGGGCCCATGGCATCCAACGGGTTTCCTTCGTAGTTCTTCTCGGCATCTGCAAAGATCGAACCGCCTCGGCAGCGCAAATGCCAAGGTTTAGCAGCCATGGCAACCATAGAAGTCCAGGGAGTGGCTGCTAGTGATTGGTTGGCTCGGATCTTTGTTCGGATGAATGACTGAGTTGATAGAACCAAAACGAAGCTGTTTATGGTTCAGTGAGTTGATAAGAACCAATCAAAGAGCTGCGGAACAGCTACGAAACGTTTCGTAGTTAAATGATGTTAAATGAAACTCACAGCTGTTGACCATCAACCAGCGTTGATAAAACCAATCCTCCGCAGCTATGACTCGAGGAGGAAAACTCCAGCAATTGGCCTGGACAGTCCTGGAGGCGCTGGATTGATACCATCGGCTCTTGATCATCAACTCGTTCGAAGCATCAACTAAGCATCAAGTAGTTATGAACTAGTTGATGGGATCATTGATGAAAACCATTTATAACTATAGCTTGATGGTTAATTACGTTTCTAAGCATCATAGTTAATCATTAGTCCCCATTCAATGAATCATTAATCATTAAGTAACGTAGCGTTGAATGGTGCAGTAATGCTTCATGGTTCTGTGATTGACCATTCTTAGAACCATGAACTAACAATCAATTAACCATAAAGTAACCATTTATTCACAATTCAAGAATTATCAATGAAACCTCATTGAAGCATCCAAAGACATGGCGAAACGTCAAGGCTTGCTTCTCAAACTCCCCTTCGGCGCCTTTAATGATTTCCCCTTCCGGCTCGGCTCTCCGAGTCATCCTGACAGCAACTGCAGTGGGTCGGGGCTGTCTTGCGTTTTTGTTTGACGGTTTGATGGTCGGTGTCCACTAAGATGAGTTGACCATGCACGTATACATATCATTACAATATGACGACGCAGCGATTGCATCACATACTATAGTCACTATCAACTATGTTTACCATACTACGAGTGTATCGTACCAGTTCATTGTCATATTATTGGCGCAAAGATTCATACAAAGAAACTGATAGCCATGATTGACTAAGTAACATGCATCAAGCGTTCTTGTTGGTTATCATCCCCTATCAGTAACCTTTTTAATGCTAGCAACCCCAATAAACCCTGCGTAGTGATTTCTCATACTTATAAATTATGAATAATACTTATTGTTTTTAGACAATGCTTATATTCTGAATGACCATTATTATCCCCTGCAATCCCCTGCAAACCCCTGATATCTCCTGATCTTTTGTTGGTGATTCCCCAAAGTTATGGCTATTAGACCGAACCATCAGCTGGACGTCAGCAGTTGCTAAGCACTCCAAGGACCGTGAGCAGTTCGAGCAACCCATGGTGTCTGAACCAGGGATTTCTCGGGGGAAAAACATCCAACTTACAAACACATGTCCAATTTAAGCAGATTTGTGCGAGGAATCAATTTTTGCATAGGGATATGCAAACATAGAATGATCTGCTTTTATGAATAATGTCCTGCATACAATGAATGCTGACCCACACACTATCCATGTCCATGTGTAGAACATGCGATCACATGACACTAGGCAAAACAGAATACCTTGTAGACCAAAGGTTCATAGATGCATTCAAAGTACACACGCAAAGATACCAATGGCTACCATCTGCATGCTGATGATGGCGAATATGTGGTCAACCCATGGTGAACGATAATGGTGAACACATCTTCATTAAGCTTTATTAACCATCATCGACCAACCATAATTAGCAATCATGAATTAACCTCCAGTAAAGAAAATTATTCGACCATCATTAATCAAGCACCAGTAACCATCATGAACGAACCATCATTAGCCATCATGAGCCACCATTAGCCCAGGCTTATCAACAATCATTCAAACCCTAGTATCAAAATGCCGGTTTTCAGTGTTTTTCATGCATGGCTCATGATATTCTCCAACCTCCCCCCCACCAAAAAAAACCAGCAGCGCCTGCGACTTCTTCGCGTTGGCTGCTTGACGGATACGGCAAGTCCCAGTCCCACAGCGGCTGCCAGGGGACTGGCGAACCTGCTCCAAGGATTTCTGGAGAGCGACATGGCTTGCTGCCAGGGCCAGGGCTCCCAGAATGGAACCAAGATGGGAGGGGTCTTGGTGCACTTGGGTATCCCGCAAAGCACCCAATATTAATAATCTCTATAATTTGTGTAGTAATAAAATGTGATGAACCAACCATTGTTTGGGGTTCCCTATTTTTGAGAACGTCCGGTGAAACTAATCAATGAGAGGCGGCAGGAGTGAACAAAGGTCCATGATTGCTCAGTGTTTGGCTCAATTGGTACACTGTATGGTCATTGACAATTCTCCCCACCACGTCCCCAACCCCACCCCGAAATATCGTGCATCATTTCCCAAGGGATTCGGAATATGAGGAGTTTTCAAACTATCATAAATAGCTATCATGAACAATTGCTAACCAGTATCCACCAAATGGTCGTGGATACTCTTTGTTGCATAACTACTTACCTATGCGTATAGAGTATACATGCATATATCATATGTTGATGTATTCATCTATATTTTATACATATTCTATATTACATATCTCAATGTGTTTGTATGATCTTGTGTCGCGCGTGTATGCATAAGATAAACTCCGGTCAAAAGCCTATCACATCTCACTCACTCATTTGCCACAGCTCTTGGGTCGGGACCCTGCTGTGCTTCCTGCACCAACGCCAAAAACGTTCCCTTCCAAATTGGTTATCTTGGCTGAGAATTTATCGACCATTCGAGCTTTCCAAAGTGACCATTTGGACCAGAAGGTCCCCTTCAAAAACTCCCTGATATAGGTTCAACAACTGGCCCCAGTGCCGGGGAAACCCAAAAGACCGAGCCTCTGCGAGGCTTGTGGACCGGGAACCGGGGAGGTTCGCAGAACGGCCTGCACGAGGCGTCAATGATCAATGATGGTTAGTGATGGCTAGTGATGTTTGGTGATGGTTGATGGTACAAGTAAGGCGGTAGTAGTGGTTGTAGTCAGCAGTGGCTGTAGTCCATGGTTGATCATCACAGTTGTCAGTTGCGACTAGTAGCAACGTTCGAGTAATGTTCGATACTTAATGATACTGGTTGATTCAGGCTCATACATGCGAAACCATGGCAATCAATGATGATGGCTTATAAAATTCCATCGCAATTGAAGGACCAGGAAACCACAAAAAATCAGCACAACTTGGACAATCAACAGCCCACCACCCTGAGACCCTTGTGAAATCAGCACTGTCTGAGATCCAACCGAACTGTGAGGCTTCCCTTCCTGTCCCTGACTGACGGGCCTTGGATGGCGAGGATGCCGTTTCGCCGAGCGCTGCAGGACGCCTAGCAAAATCCAAGGACAACGGCAGCAGCGAAGAAAAAAGCCTTGGATGGTACTAATCCAACAATCCAGTCTCATGGCTATCCAACAATTTACAGGGAGTTCAAGTAGTGCCAACAATTTGGCTAGCAACATGACACTTGGATGGCAATAGGCGGCAAATGCCCATCCAGTGTCATGGCGACTCATGGCTAAACAACTGGGGATATGGCCAACAGTTTACAGGGAGTTCATATCGGGACGAAAACCGGCAACACTGGCAGTGTAGTTTCTAGGATTGGATGTACCCTACGACTCATAACTTCAAGATCCCATTCTCAAGGGCACGTAACTTTACCAGAAGCCTCAAATATCTCACAGGTTGAAACAAATATCTAAGATAAACATATATAGTTTCAAATATCTTCTCGCAAAAACTTGTTTCAATCAACTATAGTTTAAGGAAGAAATGCAATTCACATAGCTCACGGTTGCTTCTCATGGTCACCTGGCGTGCCTGATGGCTCTGCACACACATTTCAGGACAAAGCGCCAAGGGGTTGTGTGAATGTCTCTCCTTTAAAGCTCAAGGCATTGAACAACTCGTGTGACCAAAGAAAAGACCTAGTCACAAGGGCAGAAGGCTGCAATTTTCCTGAAAAGTGTGAACTTTGAGCATGCCACTCGATTCTCCCTTCAATGGCAAGTCGCCCAACAAAGACTCATGGATGAGCTCGCCGCCAATCAAGATGTAGCTGGATGCCATCAATGATGAACTAGTACACTGGTATTGGTGGTTATCCCCTACTGGTATTACTCAAACTATAGAACCACTACAAAACCCCATAAAACCCTATAAACCCCTAAAAATGTTGGTTATTAATGCTTACAACTCTCATCAAACACAGCAATCCCAAGCCCACGTCCCTTCCCGGTGAACTGAGCCGCACACCAGGCAGGCGTCGCCATCTCCATGGTGCCAAGCGCTAGCCCCATGAGTTACTAACGGTAGGCACTCACACCCTGACCTACCCATCTTGAGCTCAGTTATGACTTGGAGGTGGACCCTCAGTGCCGGGTGTGTTCAAAGAAGTGGTCTGAAGCATGGGCGAAAGTCATCTGAAAGAGTTGCCAGCGATCCGATCCACCGCTCGCAGAAAATGCGCTATGGAGCAATTTTTGCATTTGCCAAAGATAAATCAAGTATTGAGTAAGTAAGGCTCTGGGGCAGCTTATGAGCAAAAATTGCTGCCTGTGAAGACACAGCTGCGCAAGCGGGTCACGGTGATACGGATTGCAAGCTGTGGGATTCCTACAAGGCATTTTAGCACATACACAAAACACAAAATCACTAAAAAGAAATGATGTAAAGCCAACAATGGTTAAGAATAATTGAGAATTCCAATAAGTCAACAATGGTTCATGATTTAACCATAATTAACCACTAATTCCAATGATTAATAATTACCAATAATTATGAATGATTTCACTCCTCGCATTGGGTGATGGGGCCTCAGCTTCAGATCCTGCTGGTCGTTTTGCTCAGTCTGATATCGTTTTCCGGCTCGCTGCAGTGTCTGCCTCTCCAACCAAAGCATCGCCCTTCGCCCAGGGACAACAACTTACTCCAGGCATGGGGTATACCTTGGATGCGTGAGGGGTATACCTGGAATAATTATCTGAGGTCCCCTCCATCTCCAGGCTCTCCAACTTTCAACTCCAGATTCAACAAAGGGAACAGTGCTGAAGTGCTTGAAACAGTTAGCTCCGATAATGATTCGTATCCCTCGGGGAAAAGTCACTGGATAGCGGCTGGGTAGCAAGCTGAAACCGGGTACTCCAGACATTACAAGCTGATATCTGATATCTTGCTTGGCTGCTAGTTATGGTGTCTTATGATTGTAAATGATTGTGATCGTGAATAGATTATGATTAACAACCATGTGGATTGTAATCATGCCAGTCACGCTTGGAAACTGAATGACTATTTTTTGTTATATGACAGTCATAAATCATGAATGTCTGTATGAACCAGCTAGCTTAACATCCGGCACAAATACCCCAACTGGCTATGGGTCAAAACCCTGCACCCCTGGTTCCCCCTCTATTAACCATTGTTTTCCTTGTTATTGTTGGTGATTGTCCCCTATTATTGGTTGGTTAATATTGACCCATAGCCAACTAGATCCAACTAGTGATTCTGAACGATCACAACGTCCAGCCTTCACCTGGTCCAGCACCCAGCTTCAGCAAGGGCATCTTTTGCTGGAGGCCGGCGTCACTCCCCACCGTGCGCCGCCTCAGCCTTCAGCCTAAGAGTGATCCAAGCGGTTACCTCTGGAACTGGGCCCCTGGCCGTTGCCAGAACCCTTACTTCACGAACTTAAGTATCGACCCGTCTGTTTTCAAAACTGACCTATGTTGAACAAAACCTAACCCTTCTGTTCCTCACGATTCCTGGAACAACCAGTTCAAGAGTTATCATCAGGACAACCATCATGGTGGGGATCGCTGAGAGAGTGACCACCTGCACTTCCGGGACCAACAGTTGCCAAACTGATCCACAACAACGCTAGTTTTGCGGGAGAAAACCCCAAACCCAAACATGTTCAGCCCTTCACTTCACCATCCCCGTCGCTGGCTTCCTAGCGGCGTTTATGAAGGCTGCAGCTTCCTCATCATCCTGGAGCTCCGGGACTTCTGGGGTCCGGTGGATTGGGAGTTTGCCTTCCTTGCGAATGCACTGGACGGATCTGGCTGGCACCTTATACCTTGTTGCTAGCCATTGCGAACTCCCAAGGCAAACTTTTCTGGCGCCTTGGCTTTTTGGATGGAAATCGAATCCGGGTTGGTCCGTGTGTCTGTTTGGGTTTTCGATCTGGTTTCTGGTGCAGTGGGTATTCCTTGGGATGTTCAAATTGTCAATTCGAGTGTAAGTTGTTCTCACTGGCATGAGGCACATGCCGGGTCTCATGCCTAGGCGAAACCGACCAACTTGAAAGAAAGGTCAAAAAATGCTCAGTCATCCCATCCTATGGCTATTCCTATTAGGGAAATGAGTTCTAGCAAATTCCCAGCGGAATGCAGGTCGCAAGAGTTTTTCTCATATGGTCGACGAACTGAATAGCCAACCCAACAACAAAACCGATGAGTTGTGGTTCTTTTAAATCCCAATCCCTGTTGGTAATGTCTTGCTACTTGATGATTCTCAACGAATATCAGCGCAACACCAATCAACACGGACCAACCAACATCAATCAACCAACCAACCCATCACCAACCAACCGACCAGCTTGAGCGTTATATACTCCAAGGATGATACGAAATCTGAATACATTTGGATCATATCTTTCGGAAATTTATGCCATCCATGTATGCATGAAATGAATATGAATAAACATCAATCTATTGCTTCATTATACTTCATTCATACCTTGCCCCACCCTCCCAACAACAGCAGCTGTGGTCGGCAATCCGTGTCCTGCCCACATGAGGGTTGGTCTCATCAGAGCCAACGGCAGTGACTTGTCTCACAAGCTCCTCTGCAATCTCTTTACAACGACTTTCCTTGGTTTCTGGCTTGGGTGGCAACAACTTGTCGAAAAATATCAGTTCGTGGATGGGCCAGGGGGGTTCGAGCACCATCATTAATGGACATCCAGGACATGGAGGCCAAGACAAAAATCATCGTCACATGTGTACAAGTGCTGTGCAAGCCATACTTTAAGAACATTCTGCGGTGCCTGGTTAGCAAGGCAGCGAATTGTGGAAACTTGATTCCTGTGATGGCCAGTTTAGACACAGAATGTAGGCTGATGTGACAATACATGCACAAGAGCTCTCAGCTATTATTAATCCATCATTAGTCATCATTGAGCGTAATGGCGTCCAGAAAGCATCACCAGCCATCATCAGCCATTGATCTTCCAGGCTTTGCTCAGGCATGTTGAACTGGCGCACATTTTGTTGAGTGGTTCCATTGGTTGTCTCTCGTTCTGATGTATTTGAGCTAGTACCTGCGCTAGCCTGTTTGTCTGTGGGGAGCTGCTGCTATTTCTGAACTATCTAACATCATTGAAAAACAGGTAAATGCTTGAAATTATATGTGAGTATCAATAACACAACACCAAACATTCAAATATGACAAGTAGTGATGGTTCCCCCATCCTTGACCATTGTTTCAAGCTATTCTTGGTGATCCTCCCACAATCGTTGGTTGATCAATATTGACCCGACTCGCCCTTTCCTTGCAACTTTGACTTCGCGCGGGAATGCTACCAAGGATCCCGCACAAAGTCATTCTTGATCCATGGCACATATGCATCCAGAAGCTCCAGTCGAGACCGGTCTGGAGTGATGCAGCTGAGAATGGCTTCTCTTAGGACCACCTGGGTGCCGCAGTTGCACTTTGCCACGGCAAGACTGACAGAATGTGCCTGGGATACTATGGACTTGAGGCCAGTGATATGGCCAAAATCATCCAAAAATCCACTGTTCATAGGGCTCTGCTGATTGATTTCAGAGGGTTTCGCACAGCCACTGGTGCTTCAGCATGGCTGGGAAGGCTTTCGGCTTGAGAACTGAAAGGTATAAACATATACACATCATGTTGTGACCGAGACAACAAACAGTACCCCAACGCCAAAGGACGAGGAAATCCACGATTGTCTTGTTCAATGTGGTGCCAGATTCGTGAGATTCTGGGCTTCCCCGAGGTTTACCACCCCGAGACCCCAGCACAACCCCACTCCAGAAAGCTCTTCTCGGCTGCATCTACAAAACCCTAAGTTTCAATGATGGAAAGGAACATGACCAACTCTGGAGCTAAGGTTACACCAGGCTTAGAAGATGTCAAAATGTGGCCATGGAGGTCGCTGCGAAACCGATTCCGGAGTTGCTGAACCAACCCCGCAGAAATCGTATCGTGGCAATGTCCAAATCGCTCCGCAAGGTGCGCACGCAACGAAGCATCGAAACGTGGGCTCGGCTCCCCCACGTAAAGTGGTCGCTCCAGCCAGGGACTGGGTTTGATCCCCCACAGCCTGGGTGGCCATGGCAGATCGCCAAGGCTTTTCATTACACCGTCAGCCTATGGACCTGCACCATGCTGCTCCCAAGCAAAGAATTCTCTATTTGGGGATGGGTGGTGAGTGGTGATTCTTGGGGAGGATGACCACAACTAGAACCTCATATCTGGAGTCCCAAGTCTTGAACATGCTTCAGTGACTGCCAGGACCCCTTCGTCACCCATGGTGTCCGTTTTTCAGGATGGCCTCCTTGAGGCTGAGCAAGTAACCACATAACCAACCATCTGCGAAATCTTTGTGGCTGAAATGGTCATTTCTCAAGTCAGTTTGGGGTACCCCCAGTTATCATCCTTTCCATTAACTATTTGTAGTAATAAACGAGCCATTTTGGAGGGTTCACAATTTGGAGAAACCCCCAAATGGATGAAACGACAATCCACTTGCAGGGCACCTCAGCTACTGCTAAACACCGGTGGGTAAAATGACTAACATCCATCAACAGGCATCGTTGCCAGCCATCTGAAGCATCAACATGAGCAGCGATCGAATGATGGAATTTCGCCATCTAAATGAAGCCAAAGATCGCAACATAAGCTGTCATCATTAGCCATCTCATGCCATCGCTGCACCATGTCATATCTCCGTTATTGCTCGTGTATTGTGTGACTATTCACTGGCGATTCACCACTAAGTTGATATAAATGAAGCATAATGTATCATGAATCATCATCCAACAACTGATTGTTGGTTATCAGCAAGATCAACCTATGACTAACCATGAAATACCATGAATATGTAATCAATCCTGTACCATTATCTACAGTAACCAGTAATTGATCAGCATTGACCATTTATCAACCATCGATTGACCATCACAATCTCATGTGATATCCTCATTCTTGCTATGTCCTTGTCATCATCAACCCGAGATGAAGCCTCAAGCACTATTCAATCATCACTCAATCATCAACCATCACCAAACCATCACTTAACCATCACTGAACCCTCACCAAATCATCACCTAATCCATCACTTAACCCTCACCTAATCCATCACCTAATCCTCACCTAATCCATCACCTGACCCTCACCCAACCACCACTTAATCCACCACTTCATCCACCACTTCACCAGCCCCCCCCCCCCCCCAGCCACACCCCCGTTTTCCGTCGCCCAGGCACTTGGTGAAGGCCAAGGAGAGCGACAGGGCGGCCTCGGGGCCTGAACACCTGGTGCCAGTGGTGAATAGATGAGGTTATCAGGTTGCAAGCTATTGGTGGTTAGGTGATGGCTATAGATGCTATCTATAGAAATGGATGAGTAGTTCTCATCTGTTTATTTGTTACAAGCTATTGATGGTTGGTTAATCATGGTGTAGTGTAGTTCTTATTGGTTATAAGTGATCAGTAGTTATTGGTAGTTATTGGTAGTTATCGATTTTATAACCATCTATTGATAAAAGAAGTTATGAGTAATTCTTATTAGTTCATATAACTCTATTGGCTATTAAAACGAGTTTTGTGTATAATTATTGTTGTATAGATTGGTGTATAGTTCTTGTTAGTTGTTCACCACTGAGATAATAAAGATGAATGCACCATACATGTTTTTGCTAGCGGGGGGAAAACCGGACCCTTGTTTTTATCACTTTTTGATGGGGTTGGGGTTGGGGTTGGGGTGGTGCATGTTAACGTCCGCTTGCACTTGCTTCGCATGCTAACGTTCTCTCTTGCGCTTGCTTCATGAAGTTGATGCTACGTCACGCGTGGGGTTGGGGTTGGGGGGGGGCATGTTAACGTCCGCTTGCACTTGCTTCGCATGCTAACGTTCTCTCTTGCGCTTGCTTCATGAAGTTGATGCTACGTCACGCGTGGGGTTGGGGTGGGGTTGGGGTTGGGGTGGGGCATGTTAACGTCCGCTTGCACTTGCTTCGCATGCTAACGTTCTCTTGCGCTTGATTCACGAAATTGATGCTACGTCACGCATGAGGTTGGGGTGGGGTTGGGGTTGGGGTGGGGCATGTTAACGTGCGCTTGCACTTGCTTGGTGAGGTTG
>VSDK01007409.1:0-25965 GCA_009767595.1 Symbiodinium kawagutii | reverse complement strand
GTTCTCTTGCGCTTGCTTCATGAAGTTGATGGTACGTCACGCATGGGGTTGGGGTGGGGTTGGGGTTGGGGTGGGGCATGTTAACGTGCGCTTGCACTTGCTTGATGAAGTTGATGCTACGTCACGGTTGGGGTGGTTCCCTGGCAACTTGCAAAGGCAAAAAGCCAAACCCGTTGCTGACGCAGTATTGTCAGCAATGGCAATGGAAGTGGGTTCAGAAAGGCAACCTGTTTCAGAAAACAGGGCGCCAGTTGTACAAAGAATCCTTTGGATGAAAGTGTCGCGACAAAACAAGCTGACTTCTTGCAAACGAAATGCTTCAAAACTCAGGTTTTAGTTCATCTCAAGAAGGAATTTGATCAAATTCCTTGTCAGCAGTCAAGTCCATTTCGTGTGGGCCTGCCCATACGAAATACAGTTTCGATGCTAAAATAAGGTCCGGATAACCCCCCGGACGGATGTTTTTTATAACAAATGTTACTCGTCTAGTAGTTCTTATTAGTAGTTTTGATGACATCGATTGGTGATAAAACACTTACCATACCCCTAGATGAGTAACAATTGTTATGTAGTGTTCAATTTGTTATTTAACTAAATTTAGTGGTGCATGGCAGTGATTTAACCATCATTAGCCATGGGTCATAGATCCACCACCATTCACCATCAGTGAATTAGTGGAAAAAAGTGGTTGATTAATGGTTGACTAGCGGTTAGTGATGGTCTATGGATGGCCTATTAAGGGTACTAGGGTTAATGGATGGATAGTGGTAGGTGGTTAATGGATTGTGGAGGTGGTTAATTGGTCGCTGATTGATGGTTAGTAATGGTTAATGATGGTTCATGATGCTTAAGGAGTTGTAGTGGGTAGTGAATGGTTCATGATGGATTAAGTGATGGTTAAAGAGAGGTTGACAAACTGGTTGATGATGGCTAATCAATGATTAGTGGTTGATTAAGAGGGGTATAACCAGCAATTAACCGTTGAAAATCATGACCACCAATGACTAATGGTTAAGAAAGGGATATAACCGGCAATCATGGGGATCGAAAATGATAGCCAAGGATAACCCATATAACAACCAACAAGAACCAGAAACAATCAATGGGTTGATGATGGCTCATGATGGCTACTGCTTGATATGTGGGACATCACCGGCAATAATCGTGATGAACATTGACTGTTAATAACAGCAACGATGCTGAAGATAGCTGCTGAGAAGTGAATTTTTGGTTGTTCATAATCAGTGATGATCCTCACGATGGTTGGTTGAATAATCGCAATTAAAGCGTTACATAGGAATACAGTCATAAATATGGTCATATATCTATATATATAACTAATAAACGTATATACATCCGTTCTTCACTCATCGTTCTATATTGTTCTTCCGGCAGACCTTCCAACCTGCCGAGCAGCCGAGGTAGGCTGCGGATATAAACCATGAATTTTGGGGAGATGATGGCTTTTGTGGTCAAAACCGGACTGCAAAGTATTGAATCGGTAATCATGAGGAACGTGCCGATTCCAAGCCAGGCGAAGACCTACTGATGTATCAAAGACAGTTTCTGCATATCTCCTGGTGCTACGACTAGTTCAGACACCAGCAGGCCCTGGCAGCTGCACCTGAACAGACCTTCAATGGCCTCCTGTTGCATCGCATAGAAATGTTCGCCATACTCCTTGCCGCTCGCCAGGACCCGTCGGATATCAATTCGTGGGAAGAAAATGTGGTAACATGCGCTAAGTGGTAAAAACCACGAAGATCCACTAAGTAAACGACGCTAGCATGTGGTAAAACCAATGCTGCAAAGTGCTTTCAGAATCGTTTATGTTGGCTTATAAGGACTGCGGTTTGACCAGAGTACCGTCACAAAAAAGGTTACATCATTCGAGATAGGCCATAAGACATGGCCGTGGGTCAAAACCTTGTACCCCTGGTGATAATCCCCGAAATGATCCAAATAGTCTTTGTTGGGATGTTCATCTACCCATTGCTGGGATGGTTGTGACATGTTATGCCCCAGCTCGCCATATGTAAAGGTCACAGTCATAGCCAACGGAAGGATGCTAATGGTGATGGTTGGTAATCATGGCTAATTCTGCTTGTTGATTGCTACTTAGTGTGACTCATAATGATCTAAAATGACACCATTACTGGAAGCTAGTAATGATGAATGAAGCTCTTACCACGAATTTCCATAGCTATTCACTCGTTGGTGATGAAGATCACTCATGGAGCGCGCCCGTCGCCTCCGACATCTTGGAATGTTCCCGCAGACGTCGGAGTAAACTCATGGCCACCTGGCGCCGCAATGAGGCTGCAAAGCCCTCCCTGATGCATGTGATCAGCAGAGATCAGCAACAAAAGCAGCAACCAACCTCTCGCACTGGAGATAGCTGCAATATGCTGCAATTCACTTCCATGATGACATGATTGATGCGATTGTGAGACATCACGGGTCCATGATGACATGATGCGCATGTGATTGTGAAGGGATGAGAAGCAACAATACTACAGAAGCGGATGATTTACGGTGCCATCAACGGTGGGATCTCGGTCCCTAAACATGAACTTCGACACCGATTTTTGGGGGTACAGCCATGAGTCTGGTCAAGGGGAGGAGATTGACAATCACCGACCCAAGCCACTGAGACACTTGACGTGTCACATATGGTGGTTTCTCAAAATAGGGGTACCCCCAAATCATCTAGTTATTAACCATCTATATTAATAAACCAACTAGTTTTGGGGGTCCCCTATTTTGAGAAACCCCCATATAACTCACCAAAGATTTCCCTATCTCATTGGATGACGCACCCAGCAGCTCGGTGGCACAAGAGAAGCAGCAGCTTGGTTACAACCAGCGGCTCCCATGATGTACCACTCCTCACCTGCTAGTTGTGGTAGCCAAGAATCCACACATCATCTGCGGGATTTCAGGAACGGTGGATGCTGATGTCTTTTTTCGCCAAAAAAAAGTGCGAAGCAAAGCAGACTGGACAACTGAATTCTCGTGAAACAGTTGTGATATTCAGCTGACCAATGTCCCGCACAGGGACTAGGCTGCTCGGTGTGTTTCTTCTGGGCACTTCGTCGAATCCACTGGAATCTTGCACATTGGTTGGCGAAGCTTGTTTGGACCTCGCAAACACATTCATCCTCGCTGCCTGGCTTGATTTTTCTTCGAACCTCCGGTCTACTTGAGAGCTGCCAAAAGGAATGAAGAAGATAAACACCTTTACCAGTGTTGGTTTTCCTTCGCAGAGGAATACAATTTTTGATCCATGATGGCCATGATGATCCATCCCCACAACTGAAATGCATCAATCACCGATCGGTCACTTCAACTGCAACGAAATCGGAACATCAAAATTGATGGACACCCAAAATACTCAGCGGAATTGACACCCAAATACTCACCAAACACTCACCTGTGTATATTTGTGTGTGTGCCCTGGTGTTCCCTCAGCATTGGTGATACTTCACTCCTATGAGTGCCCTGTGTCTGAAAGACAAGCGCAGCGGATTCGATTCATGGATCCACGGCACGGCATCACATGTCGACACCTCAGCGATTCAGGGTCTGGGCTGTTCACAGCTTGATTTGACCCTCAACCTCTGGAGATTCCAGACCCAAAACTCCAGGGTTTCTGGCAGGTCATAGGGATTAAGATCCAGTGCTGCACATGCACAGGTGCCTGATGGCTGCGCTACCATCACTCTAAGCAGTCCCTCAGTTGGCAGCTTCAGCAGGGGACACCTGTATCCATCAGCTGTGGTTGATGATTGTCACTGCTGTTTAGGGCGGATCATCAACTCTCAGCAAGGATTTGATCGAATGGTAAATATATCTACACCTGACTGACGACTATCCTCCACTCATGGTCAGTAGTCAGAATGGGAGATCATATGAAGAAATCCCGTGGATAAACATCTGATGGTGGTCACTGCTGTGTCTACCATCATGACTGCTCCTTATTCAACGAGCCGCGATTGATGGCTGTGGGTACCCTAGTATTCTGGGGTACTCTCGTTTACCATTGTTGTCCGATTCTTTGCTATTACCCCCATAGACTTGGTGGTTGCTATCCTGCTCCTGGTGGCTATTCTTCCAATGAGAATTATACTCCCACTGTTCCTATCAGTTCCTATCATTATCCTATCTACTATTCTCCTATTACTACTGGCTACTTGTGGTTGGTGGTTGAACCACACCTATGAAAAATATGCTTTTCAACCAACCAATCGTTCATAATTACAAGCGGGAAAATAAGCAAAAGTGACAATGAAACCACCAACCAGTTGTCCATTTCTCAACCATTGCTGTGAAGCCACGGTGTGTTTGGGGATCTCATCCTCTCATCTTTCAAGACACTTGGGGATCTGAGATCGTCTCCAGCCAAGACTCCTAGAGTCAGATCACTGGCGTCGGTCAGCTCGTTGCTGCGTTCCTGGCGATGGGAAAGAATGGAACCTGGGGAGATGGGTGGGACTTGATGAGACCTAGATTTTCCGAGGTGAAAGAAGGTGGACTGCAGTTTTCTGCTGATCTCCATGATCTTCGGACAGCAAAGGCAGACCTTTCGTGAAGATGAGAAAAGCAGCATGAGTCAGCGAGAACAGAAGGTAGAAAAATAGTTGGAAAGATGATGGTGAAAGCACGAGAGCTCATGGTATAGCACCTTTCATGACCCCTTGTTGCATGGGGGTTGGAGGCCCAAGTCGTGCTTTCGGTGTGATTGTCCTCGACCTGGGGGGACTCCCTCAGTCCAAAAACAATTTTTCTAGGCAAGCTTTTTATTTTTTGGGGGCCATTGAGGTTTAGTGTGACCAAGGGATGGCGATGTTGGAGCCCGCTAAAGCTGGAGTCATGCTTGCGGGATCCACGGCTCCCAAACATGGTGCCACAAAAAGAACTCGAACATTGACCATTGAGCATTGGTTGGTTGGTTGATTCGCTGCCCGGTGGGTTACTGCCTGTAGCATTGGCTCTGGGTTCGTCCACGACCCTTGGGCAGCCTGGCTGGGCACCTACTCTTTTCTCCTCCACAGCGGCACTCGATGCACGGCTAGAAATCGAGGTCACACCAAAGTCCATCAACCGACGAGAATGCTAACCCCGGATTAATAAGCCACTGGTTGATTCACTGTGGAGGTACCTTTTTAATGAGAAACCCATGCTCTTGGGATACCCCCTATTGATAAACCAGTGGCTTGTTAGTCCAGGGTTGGCATTCAATCATGTAACATCATAGAATCCATCATAGAATCCAAGTCTCGGACAGCTCATTGAATGGATTCTATCAATTCCATGATTCAAAAGCACATTCTATGAATTCTAGATCATTGATTCCAGTGATGTTTGAGGACATATTCCTGGCATGAATTGGACCGTTTCCAACATTTACCATACAGATTGATGAATTTCAAGGTTTAAGACATGTTCCCGCCAGTTGCCCAGCAGTGACTTCCAGCAAATCGCAATGGATAAGTGCAGACCGCGGCCACGAATCCAACCACAGCTACCAACTATGATCAACCAGCCTCACGGGTTCACTGCCACACCGCCCTGCTGAGCTTTGGAGATTTCGATGGCAGATCATGATCTTGGTGGAAACCATGACGTTGGTTGCACCCATCTACCATTTGGTTGCTCCCTGTAGCTCCTTAGCTCGCTCACCATTTAAAGGGCCAGTGGTACCCCTGGCGAAACTCATCGCTCCCTCCTAACCAGCCAGTTGTGGACTTCTTTGAGCGATCTACAGATCTGCCGTACCCGCCATTTCCAGGACGTCGCTTAGATAAAACGCTGCCTGTACGCGGATTCGCTTCTGGAAGGTGCCCCAAAATGAGGCCTTTGGGGGTGATTGAAGCAACCTGTCAAGCACGTGGTCTCCTCGTGTCAAAGTGATTCAACTCCCACATTGACAGGATATATTTTCACTCCACTTTAAGCTCCCAGTTGTTCTGAGACGAGATCCCCACCAACAGTTCTCCGTGTGCAACTGAACTTCTGGAAGGTACACAACTCACCAGCTCAAAATGGGGGGTTTCTTCAAGATAGGTGACCCCCCAAATCATCATTGATGAACTAAACCAACCATTTTGGGGGTACCCCCACTTGGAGAACCCCCCAAATGATCACTTCACCAACGGTTAGAACCAGCAACCACCAGCTGAACGAATCGATGCGATCATTCACATGCTGAAGCCGCCCACCAGACTCGAATCCAACTGCAAGACAGGCGCCAGAAAAATGACACGTCACAGCCCCAGGTCAACTGAGCACCCTGGGTGGCCTTCCCAGGAATTCCGATTCTGACTTCAGCCTCACATCTGCTTTGCCAATGATTCACTAGCTATGGCTCAAAACAGTTTACACTCAAAGAATGCTGGTGAGCAACAATCAATATTGACACTCATTACCCACATGATAGGTCTAATAACCGGTCAAGAGGGTTGAATTTAGTAAAATGATACAACAAATGCCTCTGACATCATGGGTTACATTATCAAACAAATGGTTAACACCATTCATAGTTGTTTTTGTGAGGAAAGGTTGGTTTAGCTTGATGCATCCATTTGGTTAGAACACTCCTGCTAGCTCCTCAGCCTGCCATTTAAGGGATATGTGGATACCCCTGGCGAAGCTCATCTCTCCCTCCCAGCCAACAGCCAGGATTACCCATCATTCTCAGCTCTGTCATCAACCAAAACGATCCTTTGTCCTGGGGGCTGTAGCCATAGAACTCCCCGGGAGCCCGAGATTTCGAAGCGAATCCAGCACTTTTCAGGGCACCTAGTGATGCTGGAAGGTGGTTATTTCATGGAGAAATAGTGGTTTATCTAATATAATTCCTGTTTAAAAAATGGCGAATTCGTGGTGGTCAATGCATTAATCAAATGCTTAATGGTGGTGAATAATACTAGTCGAAGAATGTTTTTTTCGTGGCGAATTGACAGTGGCTTGTTAACAACAGCTGGTGTATGGCAGTGTTTCTCAAGATCGGGGTAACCCTGAATCATCCATTCTCAACCATTGATGGTAGTAAGCCAACCATTAATGGGGCTACCTCATTTTCAGAAACCGCTGGGACGTTGGTGTTTTTGCTGGCTATTATCCCCTATTACTACCACCATATTAGTCCTTCTGTTGGCTATCATCCCCTATTGCTACCACCATATTAGTCCTTTTGTTGGCTATCATCCCCTATTGCTACCACCATATTAGTCCTTTTGTTGGCTATCATCCCCTATTGCTACCACCATATTAGTCCTTTTGTTGGCTATCATCCCCTATTGCTACCACCATATTAGTCCTTTTGTTGGCTCCCCTATTATTGACCTTATAACCACAAGTTCATCCTCTAAGAAACCACCTTTTCTTAGTATACCAATTTCCAAAAAAACATCACTGAGAAGCTCTTGCTTGGTCTCGCGGTGACCGTCAGGTATCACTGTTGGGTAGTCAATCAGCTGCAATGAACAACCGCTGCGATGAGCGTGCAAGGTTTCGGAGACTGAGCTGAGTTGTTTTTTCATCCATGATCATAGAGAGACTGGCCAAAACATCTATAATATTCATCTATAATCATATAATAACATGCATATTTCTTTACGTCTCGAAAAGAAATAGAAACGAGAAACACAATGTTTTAAAATGTATCTAAGCATAGATGTAAAAAAGCAGAAATTGCCAATTTAAAAAAGAAACATAATGATTTATGTACATACCGGTCGTGGTACCGGTTGACTAAGACCTCGATTCCATAGGTACAAATGAAATCAAATGAACACCTACAAGAGCTAGTACACCCCAATTGAAGAAGCCGATCAGGGTAGCTGCAGGGCAAGGGCTCACCACGGTGGCCAGAACTGAGCACAGGATTGAACACTGCGAATTTGTGGGTCACAACCACAAACCTTCCCAAAGATTGGATAGAGGAGACCATCCCCGCCGAGAACGGAGGCTGTCATCTGTTTGATGTGAACTTAGCATGCAGCATGGAAGTGACTGTCATATGATTACATATGTATAATCAATTATGTAAGCTGTCTGCAATGTTTCTATTGATCGAATTAATACCTTTACTGGGCCATTGAATGAACCGTACAAGCAAGTATAGGTACTAATATACATATGAGTGTGTTACTGTACATGTATATAGATGTACATGTATATAGAAAATATACCAAAGTCAACCAAAATCATAAATACCCATATATTGTATGTGAGCGATGGATTTTATTTATTGTCTGGCTCAATTGACTTCAATTGACAGGTGTTCCTACCTCGTTCTCCAGTCCCATACTGTTTTTTTCAATGGTACCCTCGTTCTCCACACGGCAACGTTTTTTTACTGGCTGTCATTTCACGGATCATCTGAACTTGTTGAGGAATCTGCAGAGCTGGACAAAGATTTAATATATGTCATAATTGCTTTCTACTATGAGCTGTATCTTGGGTGGACCACTGCTCACCCAGACGTACTTTTGCCTCGTTCTGCAATTGATTTGACCTCGTTTTGGACCTCGCGCTGGGTCACCTACAATTTCAGAATTTAAGGATACGTTGCATGAACCATAGAGCCTCGTTCTCGAGGTGTTCCTATCTCGTTTTACATGCGAATTCCGGGTTTTTTAGAAAAAAACATTTCCACCCCAAGACTAACCACTTCATTTGTAAATAAAAGCTGTTGCTCATGTACAAATCGCCGCGGGTCAAAACCCTACTACCCCTGCAGTTCACAAAACACAAAAATGAAGATATGGCTGTGGACTCCATTGGCCCTGTCCCATTTGTCTCTATTTCTTCAACTCAGCTTCTGTTTTCTACATCGTGGTTTCTCAAGCAATAGGGATACCCCCAGTTATCATCAACCTTATTTATCATTTGCAGTAGAGAACCATTCACTTTTTATGTTCCATGTTGTGAGAAACCCTCACATCTATAAATTATCGTTTTGGGGATTTCAAAAGAAGTCCCAGCAGTCGAAATCCCACAAGCTGATTCCAGAAGTAATCCATTATCTGTTTTGAAAAAACGTTTTGTCCCTAAATCATCCTAAATCTGTTACTTCACCTCAGCTCTTGCTTTAGTTTACATCTACAGTCCAAAAAAAATCCGATTTGTCTCTGAGTCAATTTGCTGCCTCTCGTATTCTGTTGCTTCCAAGTCTGTTCTTCGAAGTCTGTAACTTGACCATCGACCTGGGAGCTGAGGTCATCTTGGCTGCCGATTCTCTGCATAAGCGAAAGTCCTGGAAGCCGACTGTGCGGTTTCTTAAGCCGGCAGATAAGCCAGCAGTGCACCAAGCCGCTCTTCACAGGAGAATCACCAGTTTCAGGATGGCTCTTTCTTGCACAAAGGTTTCTTTGCTGTCACCCGCGTAGATGCTCAATGATCCTGAGGAAGTGAATGTCATTGAACATCAATCATAGCATGCATGATGTTGGTTCTGACGATGATGATGATGATGATGATGATGATGATGATGATGAGGAGGAGGAGGAGGAGCAGGACGAAGAGACCGACCATGACAGCGGAGACAATGGTGACAATGGTGATGCTGATGATGGTGATGATGGTGATAATGCTGATGATGGCGATGGCAATGGGAAATGCAGTTGCAATGACGCCCGTGGTGGTTGTGTGTGTGTGTGTTTGTGTGTCCTTGAGGAAGTAATCTGTGTTCGTTTTGCGGTATCTGCAAGAAAGACGCTTTCGCGGTGTCCTGGAAACTCTTGGAACACGTTGCAACTTGACCCTGAAAGGGCCTGTCTAATGAATTAAGAGTTGAAACGCACATCACTGCATTTCAACAGATGGTCTTAGCAAACCCATACCACCATTCGCATACCGCGCAGAAACATGGCTGCAAGTCGCCCTTTTCAGCGCTTGACTCTGTGCGAACAGAAGATGTTAACGGCTACAGCAGGTACAGCGGGTACCACCCCGCGAAGGCCCAGCAGAGGTGGCTAGGCTCAGAAGGTCGCAGGCCGCCTGTCATTCGCCTACGATTCTTTTCAGTGCACTTACATGTTTCCTGGAGGCTCAGGAGCATCGCCTCAAGGTTCCCATGCGTGCACTGAAAGGATAAAGATCGACTTGATGGCTACCGCGTGCGTGGTAAAGCCGCACAGATTTGAGGCCCAGAATCGAAGCAAGTCGTCTTAAAGTGCGACAGGGACTATGACGTCCACAAGACTTCGTCCAGGGAACCAGCAACAGCCAACAGCCTGCGTAGTTGGGATTGGTTGCGACTGGCTGTTTTCAATGATTTCTCGCCAACCAACTCACAGGATGGAATGGTCATACAACCATGTGGGGGTGTCGTGGCGATAGAACCAAGATGATAGGTGTATAGTGTGGTGATGCAACGGTCTGTAGGTGTAATTCTGATGCAACCAACCGCGAAAAGAGGCACAGTTGTGGCGCAACAATGGTGGTGGACCTGTGCGAAGGGGCCCAACCCAGCCTGCATTTCCTGCAAGATTGCATTGATGTTCCCTTGGCTGGAACCAGATAGCATAAACATGAACATTCATGATAGTGATTGATGGTGGATTCAGTTCTATCAGCACTTGAATCATTCATTTCTCAACACCAATCATGATGATGAATGATCGATAATTATGGTAAGAGCTGTAGGCAACCATCGATCTACCCGTTGTGTTTACCGATTTTCCATCCTGGCACTGCCGCTGCTGGTCGAAAATCGCTCGCGCGGGAGGTGATCTGGCCATCGCACGCTCCAGGTGCGCAGCAACTCGACAGGTGGCTGCTGAGAAGTATCGGTATGTGCCAAGCCAACCGTAGCTTGGGCAGCAAAGCTAATGATCATTTTAGCAGCCAGGTTGAGTAGGGGTCATGGCTTGGCAGATACCCATTCATTTAGTGTGTGGTAAAGATTTTAGCAAAAATAACAGGGACATCAATCATTATCATACCTCTGGTTAACAGTGGCTGAACAATGCTAAACGGCTTGGTCCAAAGCCATGGTGTACCCCCAAGTCACTGGAGGTTTCCATGTTAGTAATGGATAGCTGGTTGACTGGCAGGTACTACCATGGCGACAAGGACGAACCCATAAGTAGTTGTTTCACTATCATTGTTGGTTGTTATCCCTTACGATTAACCATCGGTAACCCTTCTTGGCCATTATAACAACGCCATCGACCTGGACAAAGCCAAGATCATAAGGTGGCTTCCAAATGGGGGTACCCCTAAATCATCCATTCATTCATCATTTATAGCAATCAACCAACCATTTTTGGGATCCCCAATGGCTTGAGAAACCACCATCTCAACAGGTACCCCTGGTTCCCAACTGGTAAACTCGCCACAGCCCTTCCCAGCGCCTCGGATCCCAGCACGAGTCCATACATGAATCGTAGCAAAGAGTGGCTAGTGTTGGCTTATAGTGATAGTGGCTTATCGTGGTGGATAGTGGTATACATTGAGGGTTATATTGGTTCATTCATGGTCATAAAACGTGTATCTCATTTTGTTGGCCTGCACACTTTGTGATCTTCGTGCATGTGCAGGCCAGCGTAAACTCCCATGCACCTAGCTGTATATGCATGACAGAACCCCAAGGTGTACAAGTACGCTGCTTTTGCACAATATACAATTGATATGTAATATAAGATACACACATATGTGTACACACATGTCTAGACAGATCGAATCAGTCTACATGGATAGTCCCATTAGAGAAATGAAAGCGACAAGTGACATGCCTAGAATGAATAAAGACACCTCATCGCTGCGCTCTTGCGAGGAGATCGGAGATGCGGTTCCCCAAACCACAGAGTCGCATGCAGGGACTGGGACTCATGGGGCTGTCGGTGGCTGTTCAGCATTCAACTTCCATGCTTTCCTGTGAAATCATTGCAGTTCAGAGCAGTTGGACTCACAGAACGCCTGAGCAGTTGCCATTTTTTGTAATTACACCAAGCATGTTGACAACAAGAAATCGTAAAGAATGACCAACAACAACCACAATGATACCGACAACAACCGATAAAGACAGCAGCAGCAGCAGTAGCAACAACAACAACAACAAGAAGAAGAAACAAGCAGAAACAACAAGAAGCAACAAGAAGAAGCAACAACTATTGCACCAACAAATGGTGTATCCTGATGTATCCTAATCGTAGGTCATGATGATTCTCTATTATTTACCATGGTCTTCGCTGTGATTCCCTATTGTCAAGCGAAAAATTGACCGGAGCAATAGGGATCCCCGAACTTTCCTGGACAGCCCCACGAATGAGCTATTCAACTGCACTGCGCCGCCCAACTTTTCGTAGCTGGGATCGGCGAAGTAACGGTAATCTGGGTCCCGTTGCTGCAATTCTGAATCTTCACTTCAGAATCCTAATTCCGTCTGCGTTGCGCAAGCTCTGACGGGGCCAGGGAAAATCATCATGGCATTTCATGAAAAGAATCTAACAGCACAGTTGTTGGATCATTTGGAACAGAATTTGCAAAAAATGATTGCTACATGATAGGTCTACCCCTAGATTTCCAATAAGATGATCTAACATGTCTCATTCATTCCCATTCCATATTCCCATGCTTGGTGGCCCTGAGACAGTTGAACAAAGCGCAAACGCAGTCAATGCATAGCTTCGAACTCTTGTCTCGCCAGCGAATTCATTCGCTTTCCAGCCTTGCCACCGGTGACTTTGGCGAAAATTCATGCGGACTTCCACCCGGGCCGCCGACCCTAGCCCCCTCACAACCCCTGCGAATCACTACCATGGAACCAGGCACCAGGGGACCACACAACTTGATGATACTCCACTTAGTGGGAAACAACCGCGGCCTGGTGGCTGACCATTTTGGGCCAAATCTACATATAATATATATATATATAGATATATATATATATATTATAGAGATATAGATATATAGATATATAGATATAGATATGCAAATGATTTGTGTGTAACTACTGTAATACATCTATATAGATATATACATATGTAAATCATACATGCATCTAATATACATATATATATATATATGTCCTCAAGTTCCTCACGTGAGTTGCCAAACACGCTGGGCAGGAGTATTTGCAGCAAAGAGGACCAGGTTGCCACCCAAAAACTGAGAGGGGATGCATCGTTATATTGTCTGAGGGGCAGTATGTGGTTGGTGGTTTCAACCTCTATGAAAACATTAGTCAACCAATCTTTTCTTAATAATCATAACAAATGTTTAAAAGCACCAACCAGGTACGGTCATGGTTGCACCCCCAACTTCAGCCCTAAATCTTCCTCAAAAACATCTGGAGCTATCCTAAAGCTTTCGCAGTGTAACTAGGGACACCATCATTTGGGAAGTGGCTTCCCCATCAAAATCATAGCTTTAGGTGGTTGGGGGAACCCACTTGGCGGTTTTTTCTACATAGGGGACCCAAAAAATGGTTGGCTTCTTGGTATCGACTCTAAATGTGAAATCTTGGATGATTCGGGGGATGCCCATTTGGAGAAACACCTATATGGCCACCTGGAGGAGATATTGTACAGTGCCAAGTTGCTTCTTTGCTTGGAAGGCTCCACTTACAAATTTCCTGAAGCTCCAGATTTCCCAGGCCCAACCATTTGGTCAAACACGGCTGCAAACCGCTACCCCTTTCAAGGGAGATACAAATACCATCAAATACCCCTGGCGAAGCTCATCCCTCCCGACCAAAGTGAGTCTGCAAAAAAGGATGGAGCTTTGAACAACCTGAAAGGGTTGATAACTCTCTAATGTTGGTTTCTGATTAGTGTAACCCCCCCTAAAGGAATGAAAATAGGCATGAAACCAACAGGTAGATACTAATCAGAAACCAACATTAATCATGGTAAATCATATATTTTCAGTTCGCCTCCCAGCTTCTCATCCAGTTACAGCCCATTTGGGCTTCGGTGCTGGAGCAAGGAGGAAGTCATGACTGGCAGCCATACGTCCCCTGTGGGAACCAGTTGGGCTGTCATCCCGTCATCCCGTCACGAAATCATGGGCCCCACCCGTGCAACCACCGCAGTCTTCGCGATGAACTGAAAGCCGGAGCCGGGATCAACCAGCATCTCACCATCACCAGCTATAGTTGAACCATCGCCAACCATCATTTCACCATGACTTCACCATCACCATCACCACCCACCAACTAATCACCACGACCATCACTTCACCTCCCACGTCACAACCCAACCGCGGTGCGACCGTTCCGTGACCGTTGCGTGGGTTCCTTTCGTTGGCCGTGGCTCAATTGCGCGGCTTCCTCGGCCGTGTAGCGCTTGATGGGACTGCGCTGAAGGAGCTTGGCTACGAAGTCTGCGGCGTCCTACCGTGGGCGCTACCAGGGCTGGGGGCCGGGCTGCCGTCAGGGCCTAGGAATGTCGGGCTGATGCGAATGATGAATGGCATATGAATTGCTAGGATGTAATAGGAAATAATCACATATAACCAGCTAACAACTATATAGTGGTTGGGTGAATTGACATCATTGATGCTTGTGGTGGTTTGATAGGGAGTTTACTTGTGGTTAATAAGGTTAAGAGGGGATAATGGCAAACGAAAAGACCACTGTGGTGGTTTCTGGAAATAGGGAACCTCCAAAAGTGGTTGGTTTATTTCTACTTCAAAAAAGTTTATATTAGATGGAGAGTTCCCTATTTCGAGAAACTACCCCATGATGATTAATGATGGTGAATCTATGACCCATGGACAATGATGGAGTGACAACATTCTATGATTATAGTTACTGATCTTTAAATCGTGGCTAATAATGGTTCAATTAACAGTCAATGATTGTTAAGGATGATTGATTGGGGATGCTTTCATGATGGTTCAGGATAGTTGAGTGATGGTTGATAGTGGTCACAAGTGACGAGAAATGGTGAATGACTGTGAAGAATGATTGATGATGACCCAGGCTTGATCATAGTGAAGAAGAATACTTATTGGATTCACCACTGGTTACTCCTTGACCCTTAATGATTACAACAATGACGAATGAGAAGAAGGATAGTGAAGGTAAGGAAGGGCTGCTACTTCATTGTCACCATAACCATCTTTGATTGATTGCTAGAATATGTAAATCACAGAAGCCAGCTTGGACGACGAGAAGCTTGGGTTTATCATGGTGCTCTGACTGGGAAATGCTTCTTAAAGCACCACAGCATAGCTGTTGCTGGCAACAAGCATTGACATTCTATTCTAACCACATCACAGATACACTCCCATGACTCCAAAATTAAGGTTCAAAGGCTGGCGATGATGCTCCCTCGGCCATGGGGCAGTCTTTGTTTTGATCCGCGGGGAATGATGGTACAATGATGGTACAATGGTAAGCAAAATCATAATGAATCAGTCCAAGATAGAAACCCGCAAGAACACAAAAAGAACCCAGGTTGGATAGCTACTCTGGGGTAAGCTAACCTCTTGCACCAAAAACCACCATTCTTTGCTGGTAAAACAATTTCAAAGGGTGGATTCTCCACGCAATAAAGGTTGGCTTGCCAGAGTGTAATGCAAGCCCGAAAACGGTGTACCCTGAAGAAACTCATGGTTTCCCCCTTGTGAAAGGCTACTCTTGCATGGTGATAGCTACAACCATGGACACAAAGCCATAGGAAAACCTTTCCACCCACACGCGTGACCCTATGGAATCGCTGCTTGCATGGCCTGCGGTACAGGCGTGTCGTTGGGAACGTCGTTGAGGATGCCTTTCCTACGTCGAAACTTTGGCCTGGACGGACTGGAGCTGGGGATGAAATGACCAAAATCCATCGTCGGTTCATCTCTTAACAACTATCAGTGGTGGCTGGAAATAGTAGTCAATATGGCTGATTCTGGTTAACATGGTCAAAATCAATGGTTAGTAGTGGTTAATAACCATAAACCGGTCAATAGAATATGCTTGATTCAGGATGGCTACTAATGGTTACTTCAAGAAAAAATAAACGATGGTTGGTAGTGGTTAACAATGGTTAATTAATTGTTCATGGTGCTTGATTACTGGCGGATTCATGACGAAAAATTGTCCTTGATCAACTAATAAGATTGCTGATTCATAGTTAATCAGAGCAAAGTCCAAGGTAGTTACCAATTAAGTATGAATCATCTCATGTTTCACCTGGTCTGTTAGATACCCTGGTCTGTCATTACCCATCGAACCGTGACCATGGTGAGTGATGATGGGTATGAGCAACTACCGGTGTATGCAGCAGGACTACGGTGGCGATCATCCTGGTATCACTGGATTGGTTCATGGGAAACCCCCGTGATTGGTGGCTACCACCGTAGGGAACCATACCAAAAGCATAGGAAACCTGGGGAAACCTGAGGAAACCTTAGGAAACCTTAGGAAATCCTAGGAAACCTTACGAAACCTCAGGAAACCATCGGAAACCATAGGAAACGATAGGTCAAAACATGGGTTTCCCAGGTCGATTTTCTCATCAACCAACCCAGTGTTTGAAGCCACGCCAGATGGCAATCAAGGCTGATGGCTCTCCATATTTCTTACTGGTTGGTGGATCTTAATGGTGGTTAATAAGATGGCTAATGATGGTTCATAAAGTTGGTGGATATGGGTATCTGCCAAGCCATAGCGGTACCCCCAGTCAACCGGGCTGGTTTCCATTCGTAAAATTATCACTTGTTGGTGGGGCCCAATTACGGTCATCCCATGACTTGGCACATACCCACATCTACGAACGGTAGATCATTCCTGAGATGAGTCACCTCCCCTGATGAACCTTAGATTTTCTTGGATCAATGAGGTGAGGGCCAGGTAACCTGCGTTACTTGGATGTGCAGCTGGGCTTAGTTCACCATGGTTAGTTACGCCCTAGAAGGTAGCTGAACTAACCCCTAGAAACCATGGGAATTGGGACCACTTATGAGCTGTGGGTGTGCATATTAAAGTAAGCATTGATCAATCAAAATATCGTTTGACCTCCTTACCTTGATGCAGGTAATTCGGTTGATGATTAACCATTCATGAATCTTTAATCAAGCATTGATTAACCATTATTTGCCACTGATTAACCACTGGGGTCCAAGAATTAACCGTTGTATAACCAAGCATTTATCAATCACGAATTCAACCATCAGCAATTATTGATCAATACCATAGGGTGCATCAATGTGACATACACCGCATCGGTGAATGAAAGTTTTATGGATGGAGATCTGACAAACAATGGCCCTTACATTAGGTACAAGGTACGATATTCACGGGTATGTGCGTGTGTCGAACAAACAAACACAAATAATAACTATAGTAATTTGCATTGGTGCTTACAATTCATATCTGCAAACGTGCATCGGAGCTCACAGGTGATTGAGTCTTGCTTGAGCTGGCACCTCCCCACAGCTCGAATTTTCATCAGGTAGGAACACCAACCAACAATCCTCAACAGCATGCAGTGAATAATGATGACCACCGTGATGATACATCGAAAAACTTGCAATTAACATAGTGATGTACATGTATGGCATGTTTACCTACATGTACCCAATAAAAGTGACCACCTGGAGTGTCAGTGATCATCATCCTTCCCACGAGTGGCACCAGGGCCCTGGCCCCCTCCCCGCCTGGGGTAGTCATGAATGATGCAGGCCCTCACCGCCTTCCTCAGGGCGAAGCTGGGGATCAGCTGTGAATGGTGAAGCTGAAAGTCACCATTTTCGACAGGTAAAACCAATGATAAATGATGACTTAAATGCTTCAAATGGTTAAAAATGCTTCATGAAAATCATTTCAGGTAAAATAATTGATAAAACTTCATGAAATCTTCAATGGTTCAAACGGTTAAATGACTAATGATGAATGATTTAATCTTCAAATGGCTGATATTAAATGATGAGCCTAGTGACTACATAGTCGATATGAAATGATCATGTCAATCATTCAAGGTTAAATGATTAAATGTTCAATGGTTCATGTGGCTAAACGATTCATGCTAATGATTAATCAATTAAATCTCAAATGGTTGATCCTAAATGATTAAGTGATGAAATGTTCAATGGTTCATGTGGTTGAATGATTAATGATGAATGATTTAATCTTCAAATGGTTTGTCCTAAATGATTAAATGATGAATCACAGCCGATCACCGTCGCAGTGATTAAATCACAGCTGATGGCAGTGGCAATGATAATGCAGATTGATTAAATGGCTTGATCGGCTGTGATTGTGAAATGAGTAGATTTATCCTTCAGGGTTACATGATTCAATCTTCACTGGTTGAACAACGGCATTGTATAATGATACGATGTCAGATGAGTACAGATATAATCTTCAACGGTTCATATTAATTAAGGAATTGGTATTGAATGATTAGTCCATCTGAAATGCCTGGAGCTAGTCGATATTGAATAAGTACTTGAATATCAAACAAATCTGCCATTCATTCAATACACTAACAATACTTAATGATTTTACATCAAGTGATTCAATGGCAATCATTACATGGTACTTACTGATTGTCAGCTTCATTCATTATGAAAAGATAGTGCACGTGCATAGTAGCCCTCTGTAGCCTATGTTGGTTGATAAGCTAGCTGATGTATGTGCTCTACATTGATATATTTGTCTATACAACGGAGCTCCCGATTGCTGGTCATGGTGCTGACCGCCAGGTATCGTGGTAGCAACCCTAATCATGTCACTTGGGACGCGACGCATCAGTTCACAACAAGCTGGACACGTTTCGAAGCATCCGGCTGCGTCAAACGGGGCGGAGCGGATTTTTTCCGCCGAACGAGAGAGTTCCATCGCCGAGCTTCACATCATGAACTTCCACAGGCATGTAGACAAACTCCCCGAAAAGCATCATGTACATCGAAGCCGCAGTGGACCAGACATCTGTTCCTGAGGCTGCCGAGGTGTTCACCGGAAGTTTGGAGAGGCTGTGACTCTATGACCAACCGCTTGCAGAACTTCAGCTGGCAGATCCATGATCCAAAGGTGCCCGCAACTCACCAGGGTTAAAGGCGTTGGTTGCTTCGCAATCCTTCTAATCAAGCAGGATCATCAGTTTTTGTTGAAAAGAAACCAACCACTTCCGCTCAAGCATTGCCTGCAACTGGCTGGGATTAGGCAACCAGGGCCTCATCATCAGGCCTGCTGCAATTCCCAAAGCGGAGATCCTTGGCTCAGGTACATCATAGTCGCTAATCCCGAGATGTTCATAGTTGGCTGTGAGTCAAAACCCTGTACCCTTGGTTCCCCATCATTAACCATTGTTTTCTTTCTTATGGCTGGTGGTTATCCCTTATGGTAGCCGAAAGAATTATAGAAATAAAAAAGAGGTCACTTCGCCTTAGGGATTCTGCTGCCGACGGAATTTTCTATAATTGCATTTTCCCGATGAAACCCAACGATATCAAAAATGAGATTTTGACCTCTGGAGCGCATCTTTTTTCTATAATTATTTTGCGGGGGCCGGAAATTTCCATAATTCACATTTCCCTGGTATTTTGATAATATTCTGCTAAATTGCCGTAAATTGCGGCACTTCGTTTTTTCTATAATTCATTTTGGAAAAGATCATTCGGAAACGAGGGTCTCCCGTTATGGAATTATTCGTCCCTTGGTAGGGTTTTTTCTGTAATTATTTGGGGGGGCTGGAAATTTCCATAATTCACATTTCCCTGGTATTTTGAAGATATTCTGCTACATTGCCATGAATTGCGACACTCCATTTTTTTCTATAATTAGATGTTTTCTATAATTATTTTTTCTCTGTTGCATCGAATCTCTTTTTTTTCATTTTTTTGGGGCTTGCGTTTGCCTGTCTCCACGATCCTTTTTGTTTTTTTCTACAATTCTGTCGGCGACTGTATTCATTGATTTGTTAATATTGACCCATGGCCAGTTCATACGAGTATTTGACCAGTCATACTGTGGCTCTCTGAGTAGGGGGATTTCACCATGGCCAAGGACATAGCCGCGTCGCTGTTGGTCACCAGGGCTAACCCCCCTGCGAGCTGCTGCCATCAACCTTGACACACCAACCATTAAGCAACTATAACCAACCACTAACCAACCTGAACGCACCAACCTTAGCCAACCTTAACCAACCTTAAACAACCAACCTGAACCCATCAACTTTAACCAAGCCACCCCAACCCAATCCAACCAACCAATCCACCGACCAAGATGTCTGCGCCGAGAAGCCAAAGCTGTGGCCCGTCCCTTTCGCCATCTCCGGAGACATGTAGGGAGCTGTGCCGAAGCGGCCACGAAGGAAACCTGGAACCTGCATCGGCAGCTCAGTTGTTCGAGATCTTCGGGACTTTGTTTTTGAGATTTGTTTGGCATTTTTTTATATATTTCTTAGGGCTTTGTTTTGAGATTCTTGGGCCTTTTGTTAGATACTTGTTTAGGGCCTTAGGGTCTTTTAATGATTGTTTTGAAAGAGATGAGCATGTTCTCAACTATTTCCGAGGCTTCTGAACCATCTACTTCAGGGATCACCTACTGGGAGAGTACCATCCTTAAGGTTCGCAAGGACGACGATGCATGGCTCCTGGTTGGAATGCCCCAAAATGTGCCATATCAACTACAAACTAATACCATGCATTACCATGTGTAGGTGTACGGTATCATAAATCACAAATGGATACAACAATGATCTCTGATGGACTTAAGGAGAGACCCTGGGAGGTGCCATTCTACAGAGGAAATGTCAACCGGTATGAAAAATGGATACCACCCTGATAATCTGGTTGGTGGTTTCAACCCCTATCAAAAATATTAGTCAACCAACCATTTGTTAATGATTCCTCTTGAAAATAAAAATGTTTAAAACCACCAACCAGACCCTGATAATTGATCATCACTTCGATATTGTCGCCATGATTGCTCACTGAGATACAATCCACAACTCACCGGTCTCTGGCCGTTGATGAACCAGCTGATGGTTGCGGCTCATGAGAATCAGTAGCAGTCAATCAAAAAAGCCGGGACACTAAGAAGAAGGTTGATTTCATCAAAGATTTAAGATTTCACCAACCATGAACCATCAATATATAACCAGCATCAGCCATATTTTGAATTCATGTGGTTTCTCCTCCCAAGCAGGATGCGAAACAGAACAAACCATTGGACCACCATCCAGAAAGTTCATCAGTGTCTCCTTTCGTGTCCCATCAACCAACCCCCTGTGCGGTCGCCTGATCATGGAAACCAGAGCTGTAGCCGCAGCCCGGTTGATGATTGTCTGGAAGATGAAGAAAAATACTGAAGAAAAACACTGTAGTGGAGCGTTGCTATGTCCATAGCCATGTGCGTACTGCCCAAACCTCATCGACTTATTCACTCTTAGGGAAATCATTTGTTTGGCCTAACCAGGCAAGAGCCAGAAATGCTCGTCCAGTTCGGTGTCATCGAAACTTTCAAAAAACATATTTCAAATCATTTTCACCAACTGGACAAGTACCATTAAGAAATGAAGAAATGATCTAACCACCAACCACCGCGCGATTCGCGTGGCAACATTCTTGGATGCCTTGCCTTGCAGCATCACTTCTACCCCCAGCCGCCAACCGCACCACCTATGCCACCCCGTTGCGCAGCCACGCCCACCTTTGGGATGGATGCCGCCATGCCAAAGTCGCAGAGCTTTACGCTGCGGCGATCCGCGGAGGATGCGAACCTGTAGCCGCAGCACAGCAACCGGGGGAACTCAATGGGTCAAGGGTGGGTCATCAGCCAGCATCTACCAGCATCCACCAGCATCAACCAGCATCTACCAAAAGAATCCGAGCTCAGAGTGGCTCTGTCAGCTCTGTCGCCAAGTCACAGGAAATTGTCTGGTTTCACATCCCGGTGAACTATTCGTCTTCCATGGAGGTAGACCTGACAGAACATAACCGATCCAAAAAGGCAGGTGAGCTGCTTCGAAACACTGGAAAGGCGCTCTGCAGGAAGAAATTCTGAAGCGCAGGGAGGGTTTGGTGCTGTGAAGGTCAAACATTATGTTTCGATGATAAATCAATATAAGATATGATATGATAATTAAGATATGTTTAAAGAGGTGAATGATGGTCAAGCGTCCACAATTCAGATTAGGTTGCGGGTACTGTGGTGAAAACCAAGTTGCAAATACCAGTTGTGAATGGTGAAAGTCAATTGTCAGACCAAATCAGTCCATCCTCAAAAATTGCCGCCGAGCGTCCAGGGGCATCAGCATCCCACGGAACAAGCGAGCTAGCTCATCTTCATCCCAGCACATCACTTCTCTGAAACAATCCATCAGGGACGGACCGCAACGCCTGAGTTTCTCGGAAGATGTGCCGGAATTTCGGTTGGCAGGGCCGAATCTTGCGGAGGTCTCTGTAGAATCTCAGCGTGGTTACCCATCATCAATTAGAGTCAGCAATTTTAGGGGTTCACATGTTGAACTACCAGCAAACGACCGCCAATTGAAGCACCCAACTATTTAAAAAAGCGTCTGATCGACCAGAAATTTGTTGGTGCTTCACTAACCCAAGCTATACCCCTATCCATGATTGTCATTCAGCATGTTCGCCCATTGTAAACCAGTGCGCCCATTGTGAACCAGTGCGCCATTTACGTTGCCTTTTATGAACCATGTTAAAATAATCAACCATCACTACCCTGGTTGAACATCAAATATTGAGCAGAATTCAATGTCATTCACCTTCGTTACATTTCGTTGCTGCTTGGCTACGCCTGCTCCATTATCGTTACCAACCTCCCATTTCCCAGATTAAAAAGTCGGTACCAAGGCATATGGCCGTGGATACCCGGTACCCCAACCACAGCCACCCTGCAGGTTCAACCCATGGCTTTTGGATGCTTGGTAGCTTGACCCAGGGAAACGCCCTAGTGGAGCACTGCCGTCTATGGAGGGGAAGCATCCATCCACCGCCATGGTTCGTATCATCTCTCCTGCCTGCAGGTTGATGGTCAGCTATAGTGGATAACAAGCCACCAACGCAACCTATGATGGGTAGCTGCTGCAGCTACGGTTGCTGTAGAAGCGGACTCCTGGTCAGCTCTGCACGCCCAGTTGCTCCATCACAGCGTATGAAAACTGGCCGCCCACGAAGGTCTCTACGAGTTTCACGCAGCCTGAGCCAAGCAGGGCCTTCTGCCGCTGGGAAGCACGGCGCGTTGTCCGTGGGAAAAGTGTCCAACAGATCAGCATCTGGAGGCACTGACTGAGTCAGCTGGTGATTCTCTTGAAAGAATGACTTGGTGGCTTATAGATCCCTTGCTAAAAGTATATTTTTAGTGGTTATATGGTAAATCCATCATATCCCAAAAACACTAAAAACCTAAGTTAGTGGGTACAAGCCATCCAGATGAGAATTCTTGACTGGTTGGGGTTCGCATCTTTGCCGCCCCAAGAGTATGTTCAGCCGTCCATTAGAAGCATTCCAAGGTGTGGTTTCAACACCCACCTGGCTGTTGGCCGCTGGCATAGAGCCAACATGTTGGTCAACTACCACTCTCACTCTCTCTAGCTATACCAACAAGTAACGGTTGGGAGCGGTTGGGTGTTGCTGGTCCAATGGTATGCCTTCAAAGCATAGTTTGAAGGCTGGAGCCTCGTTTCCCAAGGACATGGACATCAACCATTCGCGCAAGAATTTTCAAATCTGCTGTTTTGATTGATGGTTACATACTGTATCTATATATATATATGTATATGTATATAGGGTTAAAGGCTCGTTTCGGGCGGCCACGAAACAGCAATTTTTAGGTAACAGCATTTTGTGTGCTTGTGTACAGCACAGCCATTGCAACACAGTGACTGCAGTACAAAAATTCTAACAAAAATAGTTTGCAAGAAAACCTGTCAGCAAAGCAATCTTACAATGGAAATAAGAAATTGTAGCAAATTAGTCACAGCACAGGAACTGCACCACAATCCTTGCACTGCAAACAAATGTGAAGCGCAAGAACTTAATTGCAGTGCCTGCACCACAGTCATTGGAGCACAGGAACTGTAAAACAGCAACTGCAGACAAGAGAGAAGGGAAACAATCTTTGCAAAGAAATTTTTCAAGGAAGGAGGAGCAGCAACGCAGCACACTTGCTACGGGTCCTTGAAAAATTTCTTTGCCGAAGATTGCTTTCCCTTCTCTCTTGTCTGCAGTTGCTGTTTTACAGTTCCTGTGCTCCAATGACTGTGATGCAGGTACTGTGCTACAGAATTTTTGTTCAATTGTAAATTTGTTTTGCCAACAATTTTTTTTGGTGAGCAAGGAAATTCTTGCAGTTCCTGTGCTGCAGGTACTGTAGTCTATATAGTTCCTGTGCTGCAATTGTTGTATTGCAGTTTTTCTGTTTCTATTGTAAAATTGTTTTGCCTACAGTCCTTCTTGTAAGTTAATGTTTTTTTGCAAGTCTTTTGCTGCAGTTCCTTTGTTGCAGTTACTGTGCTGCAGATGTCTTTTTCAGTTGTAAATTTGTTTTGCTTACATTTCTTTTGTGAACAAAAAATCTTGCAGTTCGTGTGCTGCAATTAATGTGCTGCAGGTACTGTGGTGCAGCTCTTGTGTTGTAACTGTTGTGCTGCATTTTTTCAATCTCTGTTGTAAGATTGTTTTGCCTGAAGTGCTTCTTGTAAATTGTATTTTTCGTGTTTTTGTTGTCAGCTTGTTTTACCTACAGTTTTTTTTATGAGCTAAAGCCTTTTGGCAATTTGTTTGCTGCAATTTTTGTGCTGCATTTGTTTGGTTTAGTTGTAAGACTGCTTTGCCTACACTTTTTTTGAAAGTTCGAAAAAATTCCTACAGTTCCCTTGGTGCAGTTCTTATGCTGTAGTTAATGTGCTGCAGAAACTGTGGCACAGTTCCTGTGCTGTATTTTTTGCGCTGCAGTTTTCCTGTTTTAGTTGTAAGATTGCTTTGCCTACAGTCTTTCTTGCGAACTAAAGATTTCTTACACTTCCCTTGCTGCAGTTCTTGTGCTGCAGTGACTGTGTTAATGGTACTATGGTGCAGGTACTGTGCTACAATTTTCTTCTTAGTTGTACGATTGCTTTGCTTACATGCCACATCTCCAACACAGTTTGACAATTAAATTGTATTTGTTTGTATGTTCATGACTACACACTCACACCCACACATCTTTATATTTCCTTGCCAAATACATCACTTTATGTTTCCCACAGATGTTTTTTCATCAAAAATATGTGTTTTACTGTGTGTTTAGGGGCATGACAAGCATAAAACACTGTAAATTTACAGTGTTTTTAAGCCTTTGGAATTGGCAAATAATGTGCTGCAGGTATTGTGTAGTAGCTACTGTGCTGCAAGTATTGTGCTACACATTACCTTCAGTACAATAGCTGCAACCCAAAGACTGTAGCACAGCACCTGCAGCATTTTACCTCAGGCTCAAGACATTCATGTACACAAAATGTTGTTACCTAAAAATTGCTGTTTCGTGGCCGCCCGAAACGAGCCTGAAGCCGTATATAGATATGCAAACATTACTGCTTTATTTATCTATCTATTTATTTTTCTATATGAATATATATATATATATATATATGTATATACATATATATAATTATATATGTTGATTTGCAAGTATAGTTCTCAAATAATTGGTTAACCAGGATTAATAAACCCTGGTTGATTAACTAGGGGGGTTCCCATTGTCATGCAAAACCGAGGCTTTTAGGGGATACCCCCTATTAATCAACCAGGGGTTATTAATCTTGGGTAGCCATTGTTTGCATGTCATGTTTCGTTTCCCATCCACCGTCGCACACGCAACATATCTGTTGTGAAGTATTCCACTCTTCAACCATGTATGTCAGCAATATATCCAATCAACCGTTAATTGCCATGAATGTCACCAAATCGGGTTGGTGGTTTCAACCCCTATGAAGAATACTAGTCAACCAACTTAACTAATTTCTAGTATACAAGTAGTTCCCGCACGAGGCGGAGGCGGAAGTTTCCAAA
>VSDK01007408.1:545453-594456 GCA_009767595.1 Symbiodinium kawagutii | reverse complement strand
ATTCCTGGAAGAACAAAATGAGTGATTTCCTAACAGCATCGAGAAGTGGCTCTATTGCATTCATGTTGGGAGGATATGCGAATCTCCGAACGCTAGAACTGCTAGGCCATCACCCTTTGGCACTTGGATCATGACACAATCTTAGGCATGCGGTCATGGAGGACACCCTGATGGAACACCAGCGCCCAGGTGATCTGGCATCCAGCTGGGCCTCCCAAAGGCCAATCACCCAGGCCATCGCCCAAACCATACCTGTGGAGCTGCTTGGATCCATGGTGCACAATCCTACCCGGCAGCTCAACCATTTTTTGATACTTGTGGTGAGTATTTGTGGTTACTATTTTTGGTGAGAATTTTTGGTGAGTACTGTCATGAACCCTTCATACTCACCATAATTTGGTCAATGGTTCATGATGGTAATCAATGGTTGAAGAGGATACTGAAATCGATACTGGCACTGGACTATTAAGAAACCATGAACGTCATGATTGATACCACTTACAAACGAGTCATTAGCGCGATGGATAACATATTATTGATGATCATTACTGTCACCAACCATGAGCCAATTTAAGCACCAATCATTTACTGTAACCATTGAACGACCATTGTACACCATCATGGTCACAAACCATTAACCACCCACTAACCAAGCAATACCATCAATCATTAAGCATCAACCACCCATTAACCATTAAACATTAAGTAACCATCAACCATTTTTTTCCCTATCGTTGTTGGTTATGAAGCCCCACTAGTTGGTTGGTTAACTGCTTGACCCATAGCCATTTACCATCAACCACCCATTAACCATTAATCATTAAGTAACCATTAACCATTTAACCATTTAACCATTAACCATTTAACCATTTAACCATTAACCAACCATTAACCTTTAACCATTAACCATTTAATCAAGTTACCATCAACCCACCATTAACCATCCTGGTCACCAAGCATCAACCAACTGCTGTTTCAGCCCGAGGCACGGATTGCTGGTCGCATTCAGCTCGCCTCGGTGAACCCCTGGGTGGGGTTTGCCCCAGCCATGCGCCATCAGTTTCCCGAAGAATACCACCTTTGATAGGTGATGTAACTACTTAGGGGTATCCTTAGGGAAACTGATGGATGTTAAAGGATAGTTAACTTGAAGGTAACCATAGATCCATAATGTAATGTGATGTTAAACAAAAGAGTAATAGTAACATGGATTATACTTCATGTTACTACTTCAATTCCATTTTACTTATGAAGTTTAAGGGTTTGGATACTGTACGTTGTTTTGAAGTTCAGCAACCAGTTAATCCGCCATGTTCATTTTGTTAGACTCCAATACAATCTAAATATAGTCAAACCCTCTCCAACGTGCATTTCAGCTGACATGGTACCACATGCAACAAAGCTATCGTAGCTGGAGGAGACTAAGATCGACCAGAAACAGTGGTCATTGCACATACTATCCCAGTTGTATGGCTCTGTTCTACTTATCCCTATGCTTCCAGTTGACATTAAATAGTAGGTCACCAGCTGGTTTCTATTGCCGTAACTGAGGTTAGTTACCTACAATATCGTAGTTTCTACCATTATATCTAGTCTATGATTACCTATGATATTTACTTAATCACCCATGTTGTTCTTCGGTTTCTACTGCTGTCGTTTGTTTCTACTGTTGTTGTTTGTTTCTACTGATGTTGTTGTTCTTAGGTTTCTACTATAATCTTTGATATTCAAATAATCATGAAGGGAAGGTAACTGGAAACGACATGTCGTCACATCGTGTCAAGGCACTGAAGAGCGAACTTCGATTGCGCTCGCCTGAGAGCAACCGGTCGTGGTACCCGCTTGGCTGGTGCGAATGATGGTAGCAACAACCATCGGGGATAACCTGTCACAAATAGGGTGAGACAGTGATAACCAATGTTAAAGGACATGATGAATAGGATAATTAAATAATGAATAGGATTCACAACCAGGTTGGGACAATGGAAAACACAAGGATATGATGAATGATGTTTAAAGCTGATCGATAGGCTGGTGATGGATTGTAGGGCATGACAACTGACAATGACCTATGAACAACTAGCTTTTGAAAAGGAATGAACAATCAAGGATCTAACAACAGCTAAAAACATGATCTTCTGCACATCATCAAACACTGTGTTGTCTCTGTTGTGATGTTGCATTTTCAGTGTTGGGAAGCACAGCAGGAGACCAGTGCTTGACGTTTGGAGTTCCCTGGCAAAAGGGGAACTGAATCTAGAACAACAACCATCATTGGTTTAACCATCAACTAACCATCAGTTTCACCATCATTAGCCGTCGACTAGCAGTATTGTTGTTTAGCGGGGAAACATAGATCTTGAATCTACGCCTGCTGCCCCATCTGGAAGATAAGGACTCGGATGACAACCAAGGATTGTCTGAATGGGCATGGTGCAACCCATCCGTCTTTCGTGGAATTGCTTGCTGCTAACATGTGGTATGCGCCTGTCATGAATCAACCAATCACCATTCATGAGACGGATAAGTACCAAAAAATGGCAACCAACATCAACCAACTGTTTGGAATGACCAAAAAAATATGGCTGTGGGTTAAAACCCCGTGCACCTTGTTTCCCCATCATTGACCATTGGTTTTCCTATGAAATTGATGATTATCCCCACCAGTTGGTTGCTTAATATTGACCCACTGCCATATAGTTAACCTTACTTAACCAAAACCCAATCCTTGGTTAAATCATTTGGAATGACCAACATCAACCAACTGCTGGAAATCAACCAACTAACAACCAAGTGTTGGAAATCAACTTGAAATCAACCAACTGTTGGTTAGTCAACCTTGTCAAACATGCCATCAACCAACCAACAAAACCTGGGGACACTGCCAACTGCTTAGCCGCTTACGGCTCGGCTCGTGGGTTTTCCCCACGGCGCCGTACCCACGAGTTGAAGCAGCGGCTCCGTTCCGAGCTTCCCGGCCTTGGCCGCGCTTCCGTTTGTTGTAGGGCTGGTACCTGCAGCGAGCCCTACCCTTCCAGCTATAGCGTTGTGGTAGAAACAATAGCTTTGTAGCTTCATAATAGCTATTATGGATAATAGTTCTACTAACTTTATAATAGCTTTATAGCTTTATAATACTATAATCAATCTGTAATAGCTTCATAATAGCAAATCCGCAGATATTATGAAGGCAACTGGAAAGGTGGGTGAGTGGAAGTTACCGTTGTAGTAGATGACCTATAGTCCAAACAGCAATAGCAAAAGCCAGCTGGTTGCTATTTCATCGTGACTGGAAGCATAGGGGATGCTAACCAAGGGTACGGCAACCGACAATTCATGCACCAAAGGTTAGTAAATTTGTTTGAAGGTAAGCATGAGCCTGAAGCGCAAAATGAACTCTGCGACATATTAAGTCTTCAGCTGTTTGCCGATGGGGAAAAACAACAAACAACAAGTAGAAAAAAAATGAAAAAAATAAGAAGAAACAAGAGCGGACCAGGGAGGAGTTGAACCTCCAAGATTTGCTGAATGAACAACTTGTGTCCAGAGGCACCGCTACACCCATTTGGCAACTGGTCCAGCTGATTTATTTTTAATTTGTTTTTAATTTGTTTTTATCTTGCAATTCGTTCATGTTGGTACTTGCGACATGCGGGGAATTGCAGCTCATAGACATCGATATCCAGCACCAGAGTCTCCAATACATGTGCTGCACATTGTGGCTTCTTAAGGAGCCAACCCCAAAAGCCTCTGCACACATCGACGCTCGATGCCTACTACCTTTATTTCATCGAAAACTGCTGTTTCATGTCGCTTGATCCGACAACCAAGTAACAAAAACAGCCAATGTTCCTTGATACCAATACCTTACAGCATGGCGGCTGGGGTACCCAAGGTATGCTAGCAGAATCTGTCCTCGGTTCCAAGCGTGTACATATTTGTGACTCTACCGTGAAACTCATGATGTTGGCTTTCTGAAATAGGGAATCCAAAAAATGGATGGTTTACTACTTTACTCTACAATTAATATTGGATGATTTTGGGCTTCCCCTGTTTTGAGCAAGACTGAAAGACCCTTGTCAATACCAGTAACATGAACTCATTGGTATGCGTACGTAAGCACTCGATGATGGCATGCACCCTCCCAGGTCACGTGGTCTTGGCCATGAGATGGGCCAAAAGTCCGAAGATGACCATGGCCCAAATCTCAGCGGAAGCACGTCCGGGTCACTGGTTGGCTGGTCATCATGAATTGGTAGTGGAATCAAATTCTATTCCCAACTTGCTCAACTCTTGATTTTAAGATATTTTACCAGCATGTATATATATATATATATATATATATATATAGTTACACTCTCTCGCACATTCGTCTCAAGTGTGAGACCGGTGTCATAGCCGAGCTGTTTAGCTGTGCTATGAGACCACTGCGATACAAATTACTAATTGACTGTGACCGGCAAGGGGAGAACCGTCAGCCAACGGGCGCACTGCAGAGCAGAAGCCAGGGACAGAAGGCACTCACGGGGCACCAGCGCCCGCCCTGAAACCCCCGGGCAGGAACAGGAGGCACCAAGATGGCTCGCCGAAGTAGCCACAGAACAGGCCGCAGCCCAACAAGGCACAAAGCCCAATCGGAGAAGGATATCCAATTGGCGCGTCCAAAAACGAAAAAGCGCACAAAACGACGGCTGAACGAAAGCCAGCAAGGGGTCATCCTGTGGCAAAACCCAATTACCGTCGCGACGAAAGGGCGGTAGAAACCCCGTGGACCAGACGAAGGCCCAAAAAAGTTCCAGGTAAATCCAAAGGGCCTGCGATTCAGGATCGAGAGCACTAGCAATCCAACGCAACGAGACCAGCCATTTAGCAAGCTGCCTGGCAAATGATGGACAAGGAACTGCTGACAAGTCCGGGTGAAAGTCCGGACGCCTGGACCGGGGGCCTGCGGAACAAGACTCCGGTAATCACGATGCGTAGGGACAGTGAACAACCCCTCACACTTAAGCTTCAACAACAATTCAACCGAGTGCGAATATTCGTCGAGGATCCTGAGTTCGGGGGAAACCTGACGATAGGGCATCGGTGGCAACCCGAAAACCCCTGGCTGGGCCCCGCAAGCGCAAAGTTGCCGGGAGGGGGGAACCTGGAAGCAGTGAACACACACTGGCGCAGTATATGCCTGGCTGACGGCAAGTTGAAATCGTGCCTTTACAGCTGGATAGGCTGCAGTCTTTCCTGCATAACCTCCAAGTGATACAAACTGCACATCTCGCATAAGACATAAGTCCTCAAGAGCCCGGAGTTCACTCAGTACTGCGTCGTGATCGCCTTCGTGATGAAGAGATTGCTGATCGCCATCCTTGAGGTGATAGCAAAGGACTCGACTCGTAGATACGTGGGGCACTGCATCAACTGCTAGACCAACCCGGTCCACGCACAAAGGACCCGCATCGGGTGGCTCACATTGAGGGCCAACTGAAGGTGCCCGACCATCATCACTCGGCCACGGCAGTGTGGGAGAACAGGCAACCATCACGGGAGAGTCCTCGATTGCCACTTGTTGCAGCGAAGGCTTGAGCACGTTGCTGCCAAGAAACTGTTGAAAGGCTAAGGTGACGTCCTCAGGACACTGGCCACTGCGGTCACGCACATTGGCCAAAAGCTGCTGATTCACAAAATGCAGCAGGATGAGTGTCACTCCAATCCTCTGGCGGATACAAATCATCCTCATCTCGCAGGAAAGGACCCCCAGCCATCGCAGCGGCAGCAAAACCGGACGGCGCCCATGGCTCGGCGGCAGAAGAACTGGTCGAAAGGGATCCTGCAGGGGACTGACAGGCACCCAGAGGACCTGAAGAATCCAACCTCCTGAGACAGGGGGACCGCGCCCACAGCACAGGAGGGGACAAGGCACTCCGGGGTGCCAACCAGAACACACACCGCTCCAGTCGCTGGCCCGACCCGCAAGTCTACCGCTACGAGGTCTCTGGAGCCGAGACTTGTATATAGTTACACTTAGTGCCTAATATCTTTGCTTATGATTTGCTTAACTAGTCTTTCGTAATTAAGCATTAACAGAGTTGATCACCATCAACATCATACTCAAATGCTCATCATAAAGAAAGATCGCATGAAATCGCAACCCCGATGAAGGGGGCACTTGCACTTCGATCCTTATGCTCGTTCAAACCAACAAGATCTTGGCAAACGATCCCCAAACGTGGGCACAAGTTACCAAGTTGTCAGGATATTTACAATACCATTTCTTAGCAATGAATTAACAATACCAAAAGTTACTTCAGAATCAATTGCAATTGTTTAGGTTGGTTTGTCTTGCTGCACCCCTCTGAAGGATTGGTCGTCACATAGGCCATCAGTTGGTCACGAAAACATAAGTTGGTCTGGCACTTGAACCATGCCACCATAGCGGAGGACCTTTGCAAGATCAGCAAATGATACTACTGGTACCAATGCAGCTCCCAGAACTACTTTGAAATCCTGGTGCATTGCATTGAAAGGACTAATTTCTCCGTAAATGGGTGCCTAACCTGCATTGGCAACACATGTTCCATTCAAAGTAACAGTGTGTAAAATGATGACGCATTGACGTCCCTATAACATGGTGATAAGCAGCCTCATGATACGCTGCTTTTTTGAACATTCTGCACTAAAAAAGGTCCCAAACAGCAGAGCAATAAAGGACACTCGAAGGCATCTTACTTGACCAACAGGTAGCTCTAGCATGCTCCAGCTCCCCTAGGACACCCACCACGGGTGGAAGATGAAAGGCTTCTGGGAGCCAAAAGTTGCACCTCAGTGGTAGTCAGTGCATTGATGTTGTCCAATTTTGAATGGATATAGAGGGCTGGTTCATATTTAACCATCAAGAGTGGATGCCTCAACGGTTGACAAATCTTACGAGTGCAAACAGTGATCACCAGGGGATAAGAAACAACGACGACGACGACGACAACAACAACAACAACAACAACAACAACAACAACAACAACAACAACAACAACAGGGATGTAAAAAAGATAATGTCCGTGAGTGGTGGTACTGCCCTGGCCGTCTACCTCTTCAAAGCATTTTTTTGGGACATGTATGGACATAAACATTCATCAAAACATGTCCTCGTGATATTGATTTATATTGTCATGCCATATTCAAAACTGCTATGAGATGATTCAAGGGCACATTTCTCCCAACAAAGATCGATTTCAATCCGAACCACACTGTAGGTTCATCAGTTGGCTTTTGATTGTTGATCATCAAAATCTATAAATGGCAAATGAATGTTAATGATAGTCACTATGCATCCCATGCCGAAACATGGAACTAACCATCGCTCAGGGTTGGTACATCTTTTTCAGTGGACCATCCAACGAAATCAATGCAGAGGACAGTGCCCCGGAATGAAGATGCCACTAATCGTCACTAATGCATGGGCCCCACATGGCACAAAGCCAACCGAAAAAACAGCAGCTGGGTTCCGGCGACCACCCGAAGATGCTCTCCATGGGATCTTTGCCATCTTTCTTCTTCCTGGAAGGATCCAGCCATTGGCTCCGAACATGCGCTTGGACCCATCACGGGCTTGGTGACAATTAGCATCGCCAAGAAGCTGCTGGAAGTGGTCACAGCAGCGATCAACGACAAAGAGCCACCAATCACTAGCAACATCCATCAACATCTGTCAACTAGCGAACTAGTTGGGGTCCTGCATGAATTGGCTGAGTTTGAGTCTCTGAATGTTGGGACCCCAGAAAGCACCACAGTGGAACCCACCCATCGTTGTTGGCGAGAGACAAAGCCCGATAACATGAGCCAAAACCGAAACCAAGTATCATGAGTAGTGGTGGACATCCAAAAAAGTTGAAGGAGTCCAAGAATTACTTCAGGGTCTGCAGTCAGGGCCCTATTTTGTTCCAATCTTTTGTCCTACCCCTACCCCTGTAGGTGCATGAACCTCCCAAGCGCCAAGGGATGCCGGTAGCATTGCTCAGGAGCCAACTTTTTCTCTGGTTTCTTGGAGGGGTCTTCGCCTCAGGGCGGCGATGAGTTGACAATCATGGTCATGAGCAGTTACTAATGCTTAATATACTTGGTTCATAATGCTGAACAACCAAGGGTTGACAATTGCTGATGGTTTACAATTGCAATGGTTGACAATCGCTGATGGTTTACAACCAATAGGTAGCAGCTAGCTGTTGCGTGGGAAACTGGACTCACAGCTACGGACAAAATGCAAGGTCGTTTGAAGCACGATGGAGTTAATCACCACGTCCGCTCTGAGCTCAGAATTATTCAGGCCACTGAGCGAGAGCGAATGAGATGCAAATACTGGTTGGCTTGGTTTTCTTCGCATGCACTTCAATGCTGTGAATGAACAATATTTAGAGGAAACTATTTGCACGCCTCCAACATCGTCTAACTCAAGCTGCATTCAAAAACTACAACCTTCTCAGACTACAAGCAGCACTTATCAAGGACTCAAAACTGCTGAATGGGTGCACTATACAACGCAGTGATCATATCCCCGATCAGATCAGTGTCCGCCTACATCCAGAAATCATGGTTACAATCTTGGCAAAGCCCGTGAGGTATGCCGAGGTGGCATCCCAGCTGGGCTGAGTCAGTTGGTTTTCCTAGTTGGGCTGTACAGTTTCCCAACAAACAGCAGGCCTTGGGTTCCGCTGGGTCCACTTGTTCCACTTGACTTTGGTTCATAACCCTTGAATGCTTTAACACTCACTTGCTCATTTTTTGGGGACTCAACGGCATCATGAGTTTCTATGAGAAGATGTTTCCCTTGCTGCAAGCAGCTTCAACTGATTCAAAGTCAAGGCTACCCATCGATGTTGCTCAAATTCATGCGGCTTTTACACTACCTTTAGAGGCATACAAGGTAAACATTGTAAAACTGGTGGCAACGAAACCATCAGAACACAAGCAAAGCTCAGCAACGAACTGACGCTCGCTGCATCACTTGCGAAGGCCGCCCCAGCTCTCCCTGCAAGGACGGCAGGATCGAGGCTAAGAAATGAGTGTCCTGACAGGAGGGATTTCTGATTGGTGGTTTCAAGCCCTATGAAGAAGTCAACCAAACAGTTCAGTTGGCTTTTTCAAAGGGGTTGAACTATGATATTTGTTCAAAAATAGAGAATCATTGGTTTTGGACAAGATGATCCGAAATAATGCAGAAAATCACAAATGTTGAAAAACACCAACGAGATTGACAACTTTGAAACCTTGGCAGTTGATACCCACAAAAGCAGAACATATAGCAGAAAACAACTTGATATTGAACACAAGTTTGCGCAATGGAAATGCTGGGTACGTACAACGCCTTGCCAAAGAGGAGAATCACAAAAGAACAGTTGGGGACAACATAGTGCAAACTAAGTGCATACCGTTTGAATATATTATATACATGCATTCCATGTGAACATCCACACATGAAACTCAATTGTGTGAGTAAATCACCAATAACATAGAAATCTACGATGCAAAACCTATGTTTTTGCGGTGTTTCAGTAGCATTGCAAACACCCAACCATTCATTCTTGCTGGTCTTGTCCACTTAAAGTCTACTCACTTGCTTGATTCAACCATGAGCCACCAACTACTCCACATTGGGTGCTTTCACATTGCCTAACCTCCCAGCCATTCGTCCCCTGCTACGGGGCCAGTCTCACCACAGGAGCCGATCCACTGAGGGTTGCCCCTCCCATGCAGCCCAGCCACCCACTACGAGGCCCTGCTCATAGGCCCGGAGGCTTTGACCAGGCGTCTCCTGCGCAAGCGGATGACCAACTTCCATCTTCAACAAGGCTAGCTACAAGGTGGGCCCCCTTGGGCCCACCTTAGTTAGCTAAGTTGCTTCATAACTAGGGCAACTACTAGTTGTGCTAGATATAACCAGGGTTAAATGGCTTATTAACCAATCTATAACTAGGGGGGCCCGCCTTGTATGGTACACTGTGAAGCATGCTATGTTCAACCATGCTGAAGCTTGAAGCCATGATGAACATGACTAAGCATCATCAACCATGACCAACCATTGCTAAGCATATCTAATCACTTCTAAGAATCCAAGCACTCTCAAGCCATTCGCGTGTTGGTTGAGACTCCATGTCTCCCAGCTCCCTCTGTGCCAGGCGTCCGCTAAGATCTTTTCGAAGTGGTGAAGAGCCACAGGATCCCGGCCGCCCTGGCCGACCAAGCTGCCGCTGAGCTGTTCCCATCGCCACATGACATGTGGCTGGGGCTGTCCGGACTCGGGGGGAACGGGTACTTAAGAGCCGGGAGAATCAATCTGCTTCATTGGTTTTCTATGAAATAGCCAGGAAAAGTCATATGAAAAGGGTTGGTTTATGGATGAAGTCTATGCTTCTGCACTTCTTTTCGAATAAATCTGCAAACATCACATCCATAAATCAACCCTGCCAATTGCATTGGTTTCTGTGTACTTTTTTCATCAAACATCCTCTCCGAAGAAAACACCGAGCCAAACATGCTTGATTCCAGCGACAATATGCGACTATAAGGATACTGAATAGCGATGAACTATTTCCCACAATTTATGGTAAATTAATAAACACTAATTCATAATTCCTAATCTGGTTGCTGGTAAAGTAAATTACAGCAAATCTTCTGAAGACTTTCCTTTCCCTGCCTTTGGAAACTTAGCTGTCAAGCGACCCACCGTCAAGCCTCTTGAAATACCATGACCCATAGGTCGCAAAGGAGTCCACCAGCTATGACCAGCAGGATTAAGTTCTACTGTGAGTTCACGCGCTGATGAGCCCCGTCCTTAATTCAGGTAGTATAGCCTCCGGGATCTTATTGCAACTAGCCACGTTTCACGTCTGACATGGTGATCACTAACCGCGGCTCGCCGTGGTCAAATGAAACACATTACTCTAGTCATCTGGAAGCTAAAATCACGAATTCTCTCATAGGTACAGCTATTTCCATGGTGGATTCACTTCCAGGTGAGTTTACCAAACTGTAACTGTTCATCTTGATGAACATCTGTAACTATCACTCACCTTGATGAACATCTGTAACTACCAGTCACCTTGATGAACGTAACATCTGTAACTACCAGTCACCTTGATGAACATCCTCCTTCAGCATCCGTGGCCACCTCCTCATTGCTGCTGTGCAAAAAGGTCCGCCGGACCACGAAATCGATCTCCGCCAAGGTGTAGTTTTCCGTGAGATCTCAGCCGCATGTGGTGCACCAGCGCCATCCCCACTCGCTGTGATCGACCCAGCGATCTGATCCCAGGGATGTGTGCCTATAGATTTATAGCGATAAATGTGATGGATTTATAGCTCAAGCAGCTGATGATCTGTCTATCTATCAATCTATCTATTTACTGGTTGGCTAACCTTTCAGGATTTGGACCCTTATCGCGAGCAGCGGATGATTGTTTGTGCTGATCTGTGCAAAGAACTTAAGCCAATGTAGTTGTTAAGTCAGCAACGAAGCAGCTACAGTGAGCTTTAGCTGGTTATGACCAATAGTTCAACCCTTCAGTGGTGCTGACCAGCTGCTCCTTTTCCGATGTTCTCAGCTTAGGATCACCCACGCACGTGTTTCAATCGGGAGTCCAATGCACCCAACATACAACCAAGGTAAACCAAGCAAATTTGAAGGTCTATCGTCTACCAAGACAATTCTTGGGTCGTCGCTTGAATTCATCATTTCGGAGAAATCAACTTCTAGTGAATGTTGGTGGCTGCCCGCAAATTCATGCAAATTCTAGTGCGCAACCATCCCCAAATATTCGAGGAACACGGTGGAAACACAAAGGAACACCGCCGTTTGTTTGGGTAGACCGCTTATGATACCCCTGACTGAATACTGTTGTCTGTCACAAAAGCTGCGTCAGTGTGGCTTGACGACCTACTTCCATCACCATGATTTGTTGCTGATGATCCATCAACCCAACAATTCCATCATTCGTCCCCCTCATCTGGATTCCATGTCACAACCAACACCATTGTACCATTCATTACAAGCATACTTCGAGCACAGGTTCACACAATACCACGCAACAATATCCATGAATCTCATCATGTACTAGCCATTTGCTCCTGTTTAGTATGCTTTATCAGCCCATTCTACCATACTTTCATGGTTCCTTACCATAGTTGACCAGCCCTTCTGTGGTTGACCAGCCCACCAGCCCTTGAACCCGTGGCCGTAAGGCCCCACTGCTGCGAACTGAGTCTCCAGCTGGCTAAGGTATCCACCGCCTGGCGCGCATGGCACAGCAGCCAATGCTTTACAGTTCTGAAGCATCAACCAATGATGATTAATGGTTGATGCTTCAGAACTGTAAACCATTGAATTATTGTTTCAAGCATCATTTGAATCATTGAAATGGTTGACCGATTCAATGATGATTCAAAATTGTAGCCAATGACATCCAATGACTATTGATAGTAGTTAGTTATGTGATGTGATGTGCATTGTTATTCTTATGAAACTACAAGAATGCACATAACATCACATAACTAGCATTAACTAGCTACTATCAATAGTCATTACTTGTCATTGGCTATTGGCTACAGAATGCGTTGAAATTGGTGATTAGCCAAGAATTATGGCATCTCATAATGTGTTTGATTCAAAAAACCTCTGCATGCCACAGAAATCGTGACGATTTGCCTTTCGTTTGTCTTACAACTCTGTCAGTTGCGCGGACTTGTACTGTTGATATTCACCTTCTAAGACTGCAACCCATGAACCGTTTTGAGCGCTACCTGGTTCTACCAACTGGCTTCGCATGATCAACCAAAGAAACCAAATGCAGACCAAGTACCGGCCTAAGACCATATCTGACTAGTTTGTGGTTGTAGCAGACCATTATTAACCATCATTAACAACGAATCAAAGGGGGCGGTGAAGCACCAGCAACCAGCTAATACCAAAAGTTAGATTCCGATCTTTCACCCATGCTCTTTCCAAGTCGGGTGCGCGTCCAATAAGCCATTTGTATTTACATGAATAAGCATGAATAAACCATCCATTTTGTATTAACATGAAAAAACCATAAGCCATAAGACATTTGGAATAAACTAAACTATACTTAGCATATCCCCTATAAGTAGCTTATAATAATCCCCTGGTTACCAACCATTATTAACCACTATAAACCATCCCTACCGTTGGGGTCCCCAGTCGTCCTGGCTAACCACGCCAGCGCCACCGATTCCCTCAGTGCCGATCCCCAAGGCGCATCCACGCGAGAGACCTGAGCTGCGCAGCCGGGAGCATCCAACGTGGCGCCGTCCCGTGGCGGAGTCCGCTCCCAGCAACGGTGATACCCGGGGCTCAGATTTGATTAACCAACTAATAGTGGTTAATAACCATTAATATTATATACCCCCTACTCAGTTAATGGTTAATAATTGGGGGATATATATCAACTAATGGTTAATTAATCCAATAACTAGCTGGTTTAATGATGGTTAATACTACTCGATGATAACTAACACTGATAATATAATTATAGTAACAATAACCTACAATTGTAGGGGATAATAATAGGGTATGATAACTTAACTAACATTTATAGGGGATATATATATATATATATATATGTATATACCAACTAGTGTTTAATCATGATGGTTACTGGCGATTTTAGGGTCATCATGATGGTCATCATCACAATTGTGCTGCTTGTAATGGTTACACGTCTGCTTTTGATACCTTGATACCTTTGGACTATAACTTGATATCAAGCACCATGGACACGGTTGTGCCTGCAGAGCCATGATTTCCACCCCCTCGAAGTCGCCAACCTGTGCCAGCAGCTTCAGCAGAAACTGCTTTCTTTCCGCCTGCACGTGCGGCGTGCCGACAAGATTGCGCAATTGGAGCATGGCTATAGCGGCTACATAATGGCTATGATTCTCTCTCTCTCCCTCTCTGTCTCGATTGAGCAAGCCCTTTTCTTCAGTCAAAAAACAAAGGAACCAAGTGTTGGCCAGGGAGTATCACTGTGACCATGGATACATCAAACAAACGAAGGCTCAAATTCCAACAGGAAACAACATCACAAACTAACAAGTTTTCGAACGAAGCTCTCGTAATGATTTTTACACAAAACTTGACCAGCTTCTCAAAAACTTGGAAAAAATCAACCATGGCAAAACCATGGATATCCATGGAGGATTGCCCAACATTCCAAACATCCCAAGTGATTTTCATGTGCACAGCTCCTGCTTGGCTGGCAGCACCCCCCGGCAGGCTCCCCCACCTGGCTAGGTGGTGGGATTTGCACGACCCAGCCAAAGGGGAAAAGCCTTCAGCCAAGGGAGCAAGATTAACAACAGCAGCTGCAAGGACAACGATGATGGATGATCATCACAGTTGATAAAACTGATTCAACTAGTAGGTGCATTAGGTACATAGCTTCATGATCCTGATTGCAATAATCATGTATGTAGTCGCTCATGACGAGGACCTCAGAACTAGCACAAAAACAAATTGAATTGGCAAGTTCCTTTTTGCTTCAAAGAAGAGGAGGGTTAGACGCCGAGTTCGTCCTGGTCTTTTCCTGCCAAGATTGTTCTGAAAGCACCTACAAACAAACAAAGTATGCACTCAGAATCAAAAAGACAGAGTCGCGTCAACACCGCAGCTAATCAGAAAATCAAAATTGGAGAACGCCGTGAACCCTAAAGATTTGGGGCCGCAGTCCAACAAAAGATAAAGGCCCCCCATTTGTAACTTGAAAAGTGGATGTAGTTGCCAATTTTCTGTGATGTTTTGAGGGGGAACTGACCATATGTGGCAATCCCTCGAGTGGCTTGACCCACGTCGGGAACTGAGCATCGCACTCCATCGGATGGAGAAAGCTGCTCGGTTCTGCACCTTAGCGAATAAGAAGCGTGAGGCAGTGGTAGATCTGCGGTGTGGCATCGAGCCAACATTGAAGAACTGACCAGCACCTCCAAATATCTGATATCTCTCTGCGTCTGTTGATGTCTGCGGCGTAGTGTTTGCATTCAGATGGATGTAATGTACGATTCCAGAAGACACGCACACCCACACATGTTTCAAGAAAGTGAAGCATGCATTTCCAGCCTATGGCTTATAGTAAATCCAATATCTCAAATTGATGTACTGCGTTATACACCAATCAACCAAAGCTTTGACCCTACATTCACCATAGTCCAATACTTATCCATATACCATCATATAATTGTTGACAATCATACCGCATACCGCATACCCTTTCTAACAAACCATCATCTATCCATATAAAATCGGTCAAAATCAACCCATACCACGCAGCAACCAGATCCTGTCTCCGGTGAGCTGGGCCCCCGCTGGCAGTGGCCACGCAAACAACTCTCTGGGAGCTTCGGGAAACCTGAGTCGTTCCAAGGGAAAGGGTGGTTTCTCACCATGCGGGACCCCCAAAACTATTGGTTTATTGTTCTACATGGTTAAATGGGATGATTTTGGGGGTACCTGAGAAACCGCCAAAGGGATACGAAGGGATCAACCAAAATTGCTGGGATATAACGGGGATATAAGCCACAGAACCTGGAAGAAAACCAACCTGAGATACCAGGGGAGCCAGCGATGTCATTTGTACAAATAACCAGCTATGACGGGTCATGACCTGCGATAACGGAATATAGCCAGAGTTAACAAGGGTACAAGGCATAACCACTCCATCAACTGGAAAAATGGATAGTCACCAACCAGAAAGGGACAGGTCAAAACCAAAATCAAAACAACAATATACAACCATTGGTTGTTGTGAAGCTGCCAAAGGTACCCGTTCTGCTCATGTTTGGGAGTATAGGGTTTTGATTCGACCCATCCCTCCGTAATTGTTGGCAATTGGCAGTGTTGATGACAACTACCGATTCACTTAGTCGTCTTCTGCTGCGTGGGCCCGAATTTAGGACAACCTCCACCCCTTCAACCCCAAGGATGAACAGTTCACCAGCCATTGCCAGCAGCCCGCCAGTGGTGCCAGCCCTGCCAGCCGCTCGCCTCGCTGAGACACTGCCGGATGAAGTTGGCGGCCTGAGGCGCCATCTCCTCGGGCGGAAAGGGGTGCTTTGACCACTGGCAGGTGGTGAAGTTGTGATGAGTGGTCAAACTATAGTTATAACGACTATGTTACTGTAACATAGTTGCTAAGTTGTTATAAGTTATAACTATAGTTACTAGAATGAGTGTTATAACCATAGCTGTTATAACCATAGTTATAACAACTTAACAGCCATGTTACTACAATGAGTGTAGCATTTCACGGTTGTCAAGTTGTGAACAACCCATGGTATTCGATGGCAGTCATGGTATCACATGCCATCTTGAATTGCAAACCATTAGAGTTGCTACTGGTATCCATCAAATTGATTCAAATTGTAACTGTTGGCCAGTGGTGAACACTGGTATCCATCCAAAATTACTAATAATTTCATGGTTGGAAATGCGACCTCTTGCTTGATTTGCTAGTTGCAAATGAAGCCCGGCAAAATAAACAAGTGCAGGGAAGTTTGAAAACTAGGCAGAATGAGGCGATCTTTCACATAGTATTGAGTTCTCTATTTTGTAACTGGCTCTACACTACGGGTGCTCCGCCCGTTTTAAGGGATAGGTATCCTTCGGAGGTCATGTGCTGGAGAAAATTAGAACATGAAGGCACAAATGTCCAAAACAATTTGTGGTTATCCTAACTTCCCAGCTATGATTTGAAGGCATGTTGCCATTCTTCCATGAACGGAGACACATAATCTCTAAACTGCTTTGTCCGCGATGCCCATCTTAAATCACAGTGGTTTTGATGTTTCAGTAAATGCATAAGTGCATATGTTTAGTTATTTTCATATTCATCACCCAACATGTCACATGTTCAAACTACTAGTTAGGTGGAAACTGCATTGAAGCGAACAACTGTCATGTGAAAATTGTCATAAAACCTGGGACCAAACTATACCGTAGAATATAAGCTATGATGCATGAACGGCACTGTATACCACATTTCACATCCTGTAACATCTTAGGGTCTTAGGATTCTTAGGACTTATATAAATTGATGTGCCATGATTTGATATAATAGCATTACAGTCGAAGGCATTGACGTATATGCATACACACGCACACACCATTGCAGCTCAACCAAATCAGGATAAATCAGGATTGTACACTTACAGCTCAGCAGAATTTTAAACCACTTATGCGGATGCATTTAACAAATTGGCCGGTCAACGTCAACAGGCTTTCGCAACAACCACCACAAGAAATTGACAAGTGCTCATGGTAAAGTGAACAACCGCCTCATTCCGTGGAGAGCTGAGCTGGGCGCCAACCCCTCGATGAGGATCAAGACTGGCTTCTGCGAAGTGGATGCAGTTGAAAGTGCTTTCCTGGAAGCCGTAGGACTGGACACAAGCATCATGATGTGAGATCCCCATTGAAAACCGCTGTCTATACAGCAGTAAGTGCGCATCAAATAATGGCACAATAATCACCCAACAAAAATGGTGAATCAATGCATCTGGAACTGAACCACCGACCGGCTGAAAATGGCGCTTCTGAAAATGGAGATGGGCTCACGGGCCCATGCGAGATTCTGTTCAGCCATGGGCAAAATATATAGAATATTGACCCATGAGCGATGAATCGAACTCAAATAGCCGCATATTGTTTTGGAGAAAACCGGCCTGACTCTCAGCTAACCGACTTTGCAGTCATCGCGACAGCTCCGTTAGAACTTGTCGTCTAAAGAAAGGCCTCTTACCAACCTCCAACAAGGTCAGAACGATAGACCCAGGCCACAGAGTCACTAGTCTGGCACTTAAGGATGGAGCTATCTGCCTGTTGGTTCTCTAAGCCTTCACTGGAGCACTTTGCTGCAAAAAGCGAGCCATCTCAATCGCCAGCTTTTGCGGCTCCTCATAGATGTAGTAATGGGAACCTCCAAAGTCATCGACCAAGTTGGTGCTGCCTCCCAATTGAACTGCCATGTCATAGCTACACCGTGCAGGTGTGATGAAATCCGGCGTTCCTGTCACCACCAAAGCAGGCGCTTTGATCTCCGGAAGTCGGGAGAAAATCTTGTGGTGTCCCAGTGCCAGAGCATAGCGACAGTAGTTCAAGAAATGTTCCTCGGACTGAAGCATGTCCTGGGTGTAGCGCACACCAGCTGCAGCAATGAGATCACTTCCGAAGAAAAACAACATGCACCTTGCGAGTCGCTCGAAGGCATGGCTATGCCTACGGAGAAGTCCATGCATCATCTGGCGATGCCGTTGAAGTAGACGAGGTGCCAAGCGTAAGCCCAGATCCAACAAGGATGGCACACCCGGAACTTGGCAAATGGGCTGCAGGAGAGCCTTCATTGCCTCACCAGTTGTGCCTTGGATGAGGATCATGGCCTTCACCAGGTCAGGTCGGTCCAGGGCCAGTTGTAAGCCAACCTGCACTCCAGTGGACCAGCACAGCAATGTGCAGTCCTTCACCTTCAGGTGATCTGCCAACTTGGCTGCATCTTCAGCACTTCGCTCTACGGAAATCTCGCCTTGCAATGGCATGCTGTCGAACTGACCGCGGTAGTCGAAGATGATCAGCCGTCGCTTCGCCCAGGTCTTCTCCGTGTTCTGCAAGGCCGTCAACAGCGGAGCCCAGGTCATGACTCGTGCGCCCAGGCCGTTGCAGACCAACACGGCATCTGTGGCATCTTTGGGGCCGACATCCCAAAAAGCCAAGCGTTGCCCGGAGAGCTGCAAGAACTTCTGGGCACCAAGGACGGCATACTCGGCTCCTTCTCCTTTTTCTGCATCAGGGAGGTAAAGTTCCACGAAACGTCGGTGCAATCCCTCCACAGAGGGCTCCAAGGACCGCTGCTTCCACTGCAGGCCGCGGCTCGGCCAACCAAAAAATGTCCGGAGCCACCTGCGCAGCAGCACTGTCAGCACCAGGCCCTTCCCGAGGGTGGCCCAACGGCCAGGTCCCACTGCTGCCAAAGATAAGAGACCGAAGATGGCACCGAAGCGCAAATACAGCGGCACTTTGCCATAGCAAAGCTGCAAAGAAGTGGCCATGATTGCAGCGTTTTTTAGTTTGTATGTCTTTAACCTTCGACAAATTAGGGAGTTCACCTGAGTTCAATGGAACAAAGCGTAACTTGGTATTCGGAAAAGTACAGCCTTCCACAATGAAGAACTAATGGTTTTGTCGTCTCTGTCTTTCAGCCGCCAGTTTTTGAAGTTGAAAGGTCAACATGACGGTCTCAGTGAACACCCCATGATGGTCAATAATTTTGTGCTGAATCGTGGTCCATGACGTCTGTTTTTGTTTCTTTACTTTGGTGCTTCTCTGATACAGCCGCCTGACATAGCCTGAAAATCATCTCAGCTGTAAGGTAACCCCAACATGCACCAAGGTTACATCAACACGAAGTCGTTGCACTGACGGATCTTCCTCTCACCGCAGGAAAGGTCCTGCAGAAGTCTGCATTCGCAGCCTCTTGGGCGGGTAGGTGCAGCACCTCGAAGAGAGGCGTCAAATTGATCGCCCAAAGTGGTCCAGTTCCATGTTCCAATCCCCAAGCCCATGTTGCTGCACATGCCTGCAGCATATAATATCTATATCTTTATATGTTTTGATATGTGGTTTACACACATCTTGCCGTTCATACTAAAACTGAATATCACTTCAATATCATCGCTTGTTGTTGGCCATGGCTATCACTGCATCCTCAACTCTTACCCATCATGTGATTATCTTTATCCCTCATTGTTCACTGTGGTGGCCTCTCATCAGCTTCATCAGCCATCCTTAAGCATCATTCAACCACGACGAACCAATGCAATGGGCTGTCTGTTCCGATGAAACTTCCTACATATTCCCATGATTCACTCTGGCATCTACCTCACCATCATTAACCAGCATTGACCATCATGAACCATCATCATGAGCCATCATCATGAACCATCATTACCCATGACTAACCATCATCATTTATCATCACCAACCATGATCACTAACCATCACCACTTATCATTATTAACCATCATCACTTGTCATCACTAAGTCACTAATTAATATAATCCATCATTAGTAATTACCCATGAAAACCATCATTTATCATCACCATCCAAGTTGGAGAAGTTTCTCCCATAGAAACTCTGCCGCACCTGCGCCTCCGCCTCGGCGGCCGCTTGCTCGGCCAGCCATCGCTTGCCCGAGCCCAAGGGACCCGAGAGCAGCAGCGCGTTGCGCCTGGCGTTGGGGCCGATGGTGGTGGTTGGGGTTGCTGGGTGAATGGTTGGTTGATGAATGGTTGGTTTCTGATGGTTTCTGATTATGATGGGTTATGATGAATGGTTGGTTTCTGATGGTTTCTGATTATGATGGGGTATGATGAATGGTTGGTTTCTGATGGTTTCTGATTAGGATGGGTTATAATGAATCATTGGTTTCTGATGGTTTCTGATTATGATGGGGTATGATGAATGGTTGGTTTCTGATGGTTTCTGATTAGGATGGGTTATAATGAATCATTGGTTTCTGATGGTTTCTGATTATGATGGGGTATGATGAATGGTTGGTTTCTGATGGTTTCTGATTAGGATGGGTTATAATGAATCATTGGTTTCTGATGGTTTCTGATTATGATGGGGTATGATGAATGGTTGGTTTCTGATGGTTTCTGATTAGGATGGGTTATAATGAATCATTGGTTTCTGATGGTTTCTGATTATGATGGGGTATGATGAATGGTTGGTTTCTGATGGTTTCTGATTAGGATGGGTTATAATGAATCATTGGTTTCTGATGGTTTCTGATTATGATGGGGTATGATGAATGGTTGGTTTCTGATGGTTTCTGATTAGGATGGGTTATAATGAATCATTGGTTTCTGATGGTTTCTGATTATGATGGGGTATGATGAATGGTTGGTTTCTGATGGTTTCTGATTAGGATGGGTTATAATGAATCATTGGTTTCTGATGGTTTCTGATTATGATGGGGTATGATGAATGGTTGGTTTCTGATGGTTTCTGATTAGGATGGGTTATAATGAATCATTGGTTTCTGATGGTTTCTGATTATGATGGGGTATGATGAATGGTTGGTTTCTGATGGTTTCTGATTAGGATGGGTTATAATGAATCATTGGTTTCTGATGGTTTCTGATTATGATGGGGTATGATGAATGGTTGGTTTCTGATGGTTTCTGATTAGGATGGGTTATAATGAATCATTGGTTTCTGATGGTTTCTGATTATGATGGGGTATGATGAATGGTTGGTTTCTGATGGTTTCTGATTAGGATGGGTTATAATGAATCATTGGTTTCTGATGGTTTCTGATTATGATGGGGTATGATGAATGGTTGGTTTCTGATGGTTTCTGATTAGGATGGGTTATAATGAATCATTGGTTTCTGATGGTTTCTGATTATGATGGGGTATGATGAATGGTTGGTTTCTGATGGTTTCTGATTAGGATGGGTTATAATGAATCATTGGTTTCTGATGGTTTCTGATTATGATGGGGTATGATGAATGGTTGGTTTCTGATGGTTTCTGATTAGGATGGGTTATAATGAATCATTGGTTTCTGATGGTTTCTGATTATGATGGGGTATGATGAATGGTTGGTTTCTGATGGTTTCTGATTAGGATGGGTTATAATGAATCATTGGTTTCTGATGGTTTCTGATTATGATGGGGTATGATGAATGGTTGGTTTCTGATGGTTTCTGATTAGGATGGGTTATAATGAATCATTGGTTTCTGATGGTTTCTGATTATGATGGGGTATGATGAATGGTTGGTTTCTGATGGTTTCTGATTAGGATGGGTTATAATGAATCATTGGTTTCTGATGGTTTCTGATTATGATGGGGTATGATGAATGGTTGGTTTCTGATGGTTTCTGATTAGGATGGGTTATAATGAATCATTGGTTTCTGATGGTTTCTGATTATGATGGGGTATGATGAATGGTTGGTTTCTGATGGTTTCTGATTAGGATGGGTTATAATGAATCATTGGTTTCTGATGGTTTCTGATTATGATGGGGTATGATGAATGGTTGGTTTCTGATGGTTTCTGATTAGGATGGGTTATAATGAATCATTGGTTTCTGATGGTTTCTGATTATGATGGGTTATAATGAATCATTGGTTGATGGTTGATGATAGTGCTGAAGCAGTGACCAACTATCTAATGGTTGGAAAGTGCTTGGATCTTTTGTTGCTTCTGATATGATACATGATTTACTCGCAGCACCCAACATAATATTTGACGGTGTTTATACTGAGTGGATGCATTCGCTGTCATGGTTGAGCATGAAACAAATATCCAATGGTTGAACAATAGTTTTTGTTACAATGGTTGGTTGGTGTGGTTTGGACGTGGGTAGGGCCTTTGTTGCCTTGGTAAACGGCGACGATAGGTCACAACTACAGAACACGGCTATACTATGGATCGTGGCTGTATTACAACCGGAACTTTGACTGAGTGCACCAACAAACATTGTTGTTCCGCTTGACTTGGGCGTTTTCTAAATTGTGATCTCCAACCAACAACAACAACAACAACAACAACAACAACAACAACAAGAAGACTATCTCAAGACCCTTCAAACCCACTTTATTTTCGATGAACCATCCTCCATTCATGGGCTTTCCATCTCGGAGAACACCACCGCCATGGCCAACTCAATGGCTTGGTTTACTTGAATGTGCATCACTGGGAATTGGTTTGTGACGATGGTTAAAGGGGTCATGAGCGACCTTTTAGATCCTTATAGGGCTATATATAGGGCTTATAATTTATACATAACTACCATGGTTCATAGGGCTTCTAAACCATGGTAGGCCACCATTAGATCCCAGTCATGACCGGCAACGTGACCCACAAGGAGTAGCACCGGCAACGTGCCAGAAGCGCTCCGCCGAACGCCAGAAAATCCTCTGGAAGTCGCCCGGCTGAGCCTCACATCGTTGCGCCCGTGTGATGCCACGGATGGGCACGCAATGAAACCATCGACGAACCATCAACCAACCATCGATTCACCATCATTAATCACTAAATAATCCATCATTATAGTCACTATTATCCATCATTAAGCACTGATCCCCAAGCTTCGGCTTAATTTCATCGTCCACCAGGGATGCGCATTGAAACTTGAACCAATACAACTCATGACCGCCCCGTGCGAACTGAGCCCGTCACCATTTTCAAGGGCAAAGTCACGGCTTCTCGTAGCATCGCCTGGCGCCGGTGCTGATGGTCCAGGTGACCCACAACATGGGTTTCTGCTCGCGGTGCTAGCATCGAACCATTGCAAGAATTCCAAGCATAACAGGGTGATGACTGAGGATACAGTAGCTAACCATAGCTAGGTGCCCACCAAAAAGCGCACTTGAAGAACATCATCGGATTACTCCAATAGTTTGTTCCTAGTTGCAAAGGAATAGGGATCATGCTAAGGTTTAATTTTGGAACCCATGTACATCAATCAACCAACAGTTTCAGTTGTGACACTGTTCAAGTGAGCATGGTCCGGGCAACTAGATAAGGAGAACCCCTAGTCACCCAACTGGCTACTTGCTATAAAGCAACAGTTAAACCACCAGGTTTACAGCATGCCACTTCAACCTGTACTCATCGATTACAACATGCAAGGTCCACCATGTTCAATCGTTACAGTAGCTTCAGCCACAATGTGGTGTCGCAAATAGAGCTGGGCGCAAACGCCAGCAGCACGATCAAGGCGTCTCTTCTGATCCAACTGAACCAGCCTTGGCATCATCCATCCCGTGCAGTTCCGTGTGGGGGCTGCGAGCTTCATGCAGAAGAAGCCTGCACAAATTGACAAGTCTTGCCAAACAAAAAACATGCCCAACGAACAAAAAATGAGGCCCTCGTGAAAGCAACCTGCCGCCGTGAATGTTGGGAATTTGTTCACTAAATACTGGCATCTCAGGGTCATTCAGAGTTCAACAACAATACCAGCAGCGGCAACAACAACAACAACAACAACAACAACAACAACAACAACAACAACAACAGCCATAACCAACAAATAAGGATCATTGCTCTCATACTGCTGCTTCTACGGCTCCTCCTCCTGCTGCTGACTACAGACTACTTGACCCAATGGAATTACCCTATCCACAAAAGAAATGCACGATAAGCTTCGAGGCAGTTGCAATACGGCTGTGGCCTGTCAACTTAGCTGTTCAGATCCCAAAAAATGACCAACACACAAAGTCGTGCCTGGGATGTTAAGTAAGCATGGCAGCTAGCCATATCTAACACAACGACCATATCTAAGGAATTCTAAGGATAACCATTAGCACTCAGCATATCTAACCATGCTATACTTATGTGTGGTTAGATATGCTCATTGCATGGCCCATAGCTGGCTACCCTGTGCACAGCATCGCCGCTTCGCTCCACCTGGCACTGCTTGGGCATTCAGCCTGCACAAATCCGAGTTCATTCGGAATTGATTCTTCAAGGATTCGTCACTCTTAAACAAAATTGACTCGCAAGGTGATAACATGTATGATTGTCAATGTCACAATTAATCAATCACTAACCATCATAAATCTGGGCAACCATTATCGGATTGCGAATAAATCATAGGTGGGAAACCAATGACAGCAACACATTTGGTATCGTTTCAACTTGAAGCTTCCACAGCTAGAACTCAGAAAGCACAAGTTCTCATCGGCTGAACCAAGGGAAATCAGCCAACTTCATTGCAGCGCACGAGTCGCTCGATTGTTGGTCAAACATTACCAAATAGATCAACCAGTAGTAACCAACCAGTAGTAACCAGGATTAGACCAGGATGCTGATCTAATCCTTACTACTGGTCTCATAGATCAACCAGCATAGACCAGTAATACCTCCAGGATAGTTGTTTACTGACGGTTACTTTCTGCTGAGCTCTCCGAAAAAAGCACAAAAGCACCGCCGAACAAACTGGTCCCAGCCGCGCCTCAGAGCGAATGGGTGGCAGCAGTCCCAATGCCAGCAGCAGCAACATTGGCTGCATCCTTCGCCGTGGCGCACCATGAAACACTGAGGAGATGGACACCGGTGGCAAGTTATGCCATGGATGGTAGGGGTTGTAGAGCCACCTGGATGGTAGGGGTTTTAGTTTAGGAATGATGGTGTCCATGTTGAGCTTGAAACATGGGGAACTTCTCGCACCGATCACTGCTGATTCACCGGGGTTTCTGTGTACATGCTCATACCTATGTGTTTGTTTGAAATGGCCAACGGCAAAATGATAGTGGTTAAGGAATGTTAAGGATGGTTCATAAACACTAGCACAAATGGTTTATAGTGATTATATTTAGACTTAGACCCAACAATTGTAGTGGTTCATACTGTAACCAATCAGGGAAAATCTGCTGAATTTGAGCTATGCCATCACATGAGGTGTTGCTTCAATGGGCATATTTTTGGGATCGTGCAGTTGTGACTATTGCATGCAGTCCAATCATCCATTCTGATATCAAACTGCCCAAACTGCCTTCCCATGAATAAAACTATTCATGAGTAAGTCAAGACCCTCCAACCCATGCAAATATTGCACCTTTCTCAGATGTGTAGTGTGTAACGCCCAGGCTCAAGGAATATGAGTGTTGAATGTATCAATCAAAGCTGAGAGTGACTCTCATGAAGGTATAGAAGACCCAGAGATCCCTTTAAAGTCATCAGTGAACTCCCGCGATTGCGCCTGGCGTCACCAGCTTTGGGTGACACAGGGCTGGCGGTGATGTGACCACGACAATGAGGGGCACTTGGATCATCTTGGATCTACTGCTTGGGTCCCGAGCTTGGATTGATGGGGGTCTGGCTCCATCTCTGGCAGTGGTCATGTCCGGTAGGTTCAAGGTGCTCTTCCTTGCTGTTCCATGCATATCCTCCAGCCGAAACTTGCGAACTCTACAGAGTAGGTCATCCACTGGCCGACGACCGAGTGGCTTTTAGCGGAGCAGTGCATGATATGTGAAGGGTACCTTACCTGCAAGAATCCACAAGATACCAGTTTCAAGGGCGCATGATATATTGACAGTCTGCGACAGGCAGGTAAAAGCAGCCTTGTTGTCGAAAACGCCTAAATGCAGAGCCCGTGTCATGCTCCTTTCACAAGTTGGACGATTGATCCACAACGCATGCAGCTCTTTTCTTGGACTGTCAAGCGTCACCAGGAACCTTGGTGGCAATGAAAGGTTGCAAAGCAACATGAGTTCAGCTCTGCAAATACCAGCGTATCGTATATGATGCGCGCCAAAACCAGCTGAAACATGATGAAACCCAAGAATCGATGAAACACCGAAAGCTTTGCCAAACATCAATACTGTGGGTAATCAACTTGAAGCAGCAAATGCTCCTGCCCGCTGTGAGCATAGTTTGTGAGGGTCCTAATCTTCTTGCACCTAACCTCTCAGGGTTCACTTGACGTTGATGAACCGCTGAAAAGAACCATTGACCACCACTATTCAACATGGACTATTGAATTGTAGATCCACATGATCAAAGCCCAAACATCTTTGCCATAAGAAGCTGGTCATTCAACATAAAATATGTGTGCGTGTGTCTGTGAGTGTTTCCTCAGTTCGCATCACCCACTGAGCAACGAACCAACAATGAGTATTGTGTAGCCATCAAGACAGGAATTGTTCATTGAAGGTCTATGAACCATCAAGAAGCCACGAAAACACCATGATCACCAGCATTCAAATCCTAAAACCATCAATAGTATAGCAGCATGACCGTATTGTGAAGCTATGCAGTATCACTGATGATCTTGTGAAAATATACAAGATATATACATGTACATACAAACACAGACTTATATTATATGGCTATATATGTATAATATTATATGACAAATACAGTAGATAAATCAATGTACATCCTAGTAACTCCCAATCAATCCACTATCAACAAGTGAGTACTTAGCACCTCTAAGCAGGCCCCACAGGGCGCGGGCGCAGCGCCAGCGCAGCTGGGGCCCCCAGCACCCTGCCAGAAGCGGCGGTAGCGTTCGCTGCGCTCAAGGAGGTCCTGGTGGATTTTCCACGCAACCAAACGCAACCAGGTTGCCAAACTGGTCATGACCATGGTTGATAAAGCAGTAATAAGTGTGGAAACTGACCATGGTCAGTCATTAACTACCAGGTTTACTATCCATGGTTCATGGTGGTTAATAATGGTTGATATAGTGGTTAATAATGGTGAATGATTGGTAATGGTTGATAGTGGTTGATCATTTTCCACGCAACGATTGATAGTCAGTGGTGAGTTAATGTTAATGGTCAATCATTCATGATGGTTACAGTGCTTAATGACGAGTGTTGGATGATAATGATGACAAGTCTTGATGCTTTGTGGTGGTACTGATTATATACTGATTATTGTTGGTGATTTATCATCAATCATTGAAGCCATGATATCCCTCGATTTTATTCTAATAGGATAAATAAACCTTGGTTAATCATGATGATTGATGATGGTATATAATGATTAACGATCGCAATGATGATTATGTGGTTCATCACCACTAGAAAAAAACGATGATTAATAACTGATATTCTTGACCAAGTTTATTAGTACTGATATGTATGATGATTAAGCGCAATTATAATACTGGTTTGCTAAATCATGTTAATAATGGGCCAGTGATGGTTGATGGTGTTGCTTCTGATGACTGATGATGGTCAATGTTGGCTGATGATGATCAATAATGGTTAATGATGGTTGTGATTAATGTCAATACGTAATATCATTTTGATTAATGATTACTGATGGTCAACGGTATTGTTCATGATGGCTACTGATGGTGAGTGATATGTTGTTTCATGAGCGTTATTGATTCGTATGATGAGTAAGGATGTTCTTGTTGAATTGATTAATTGCTGATAACTTTGATGCTTACTGGTGCTTTTCTTTCATACTGTCGGTCAATTGATTATTCACGATGGTTTACCGATGATTTACCGATGCTTTACCGAGGGTTGATGATGGTTGATGATGATTAATGATGATGTGTATTGATGGCTAAGGACCGCTAATCATGGTTGATGATAATGTGCAGAACATGCTAACGATGGCTAATGATGTTTTGTGATATATAATCATTGATGATGTTCAGTGATGGTAATCGATGCTTTATGCATTTAGTCAGGTTTGATGATGGAGTTGACATCAACCAGACTGCACGAGACTGAGACTATGGTTGTAGCCTAGAAGCAAACTGCTCGGTTTGATGGGGACGAGGCACCCAGGCAGTAGGGACCCCTTTGTTTTTGGTACCATGAAAACCACCGTGCAGTACCATCACTGGAAAAAACATGGGCACTAACAAGTACCATCCAAAGCAATATTATTTGCTATGATGTTGGTTGATTGGTTGATTGGTTGCTTGGTTGGCCCCCAAATCACAACCAACCTTCTATGAATACTAAAGCTAATAGAGGGATAGAAATGCATGAACATCTACACAGCCAAGCTTTCGCAATTATTGCATCGTTGTTGTTAGCGTTTTCTCATCGTTTTTTTGACGCATGACACCACTGATATGAAGATCTGTTCTGGGGGTTATCGATTTTTGTTTCATTCCTTATGGTTTTACCTGGTAAAGCTAACATGTGGTCCACCTAGGGACCTGTCAATTTAAACTCCTTGGTACCAGTTTTTTTTACTTCCTCAACTGTTTGCGTGATCTGTCTTACCAGGATACCTGTGACCCTTGCATTGGGTTCGGACCAGAATCCCGTACCCTCTTCTGCTCACATTCCACCGCAGCCTTTCTCACGCTTTTCGGCCAAACATGTTTGATGATGATATTATTGTGATCCACAGCCATTTCGCTATGCCTATGGCCTGTCTGCAGTGTTTTCATCCATGGCCATATTGATATCAAAAAAAGCCATCAACTTCAATGGTAAAATAGACCACCGAACCACTGCACAACCAATCCCAATGATACCAATCAAATGTGGTAAAATCTTCAGTAGCATTGATACCCAACCAACTTCACAAGATGGATCAAAATGGTAAGAATGTTACCTTCACACTTGGAACCAACTTACCAACCATCTTGGTAGCATTGGTGACCAACCAACTTCACAATGCTGGTACCAACCAACCATTGGTAACCAACCAACCATTGGTAACCAACCAACCAAATATGTCAAGATGTCAGATCTTCATACCCAAACCAGGGATACCAATCAAAGTGCCGCGCCTCATGTGGACCATGTTCGCTGACCACGCCATCCTGTGGCGACGACACAGGTAAGGGCTGTCATGGTAAGTGCACCATCAAAACACGCGCTTCAGCATTTCAAAGTGGGTCAAAGTCACCAAGTAAAATGGTAGAACTGTTATCTGCTTTTATTGGGAGATCCTTGTTGATAGATCAGATCAAACCCGTCATTTTCGTTGGTCACAAACATTTACAATCGCTGGTGGTTAACAGCCGTATCTGCACAGATCTCCCATTGGTGGCACCCAAGCTATCCACATCTTGAGTGCCGGCGAAATTTCCCTAACATGAGGCTTTTAGTGGGTGACCCATTGATTGGTTACTGGGAATCCTAACCAATCGATAACCATCAATTGTGATTTAACTCACCTATGTTACCAACATGATCAATTCATAGCCCCTAACCTGGTTTACTAACATGACATTGGTGACCAGGAGGGCAGTGGCCATGGTACCAGGTGAAGATCATGGTCAGTGGGCATGGTGCAACAAGGCAATGGTTTGGTCAGGAAATGCACCCTTGAATAGCTAGTGATTTACCGTCTACGGGGGGTATTGATGTGGATCTACATGGATCTACCATCACACTTGATTTAAATGGCTTTGTCCACCTCGAACGGCCAGCATAGCAAAGGTACATCTTCTGCAAGACAAACCAGCCAAGCCAAGCAAAGTCAAGCCAAGCAACCAACCAAATAAACAAGCAACCAACCACCCAGCCAACCAACCAGTTGTAGTTGGTATATCCTCTGATCTTTTTGCTTACTAATGCTTCTTAACCACGCTTATAAACCAGGCTTATTAACCAACCAACCCAAGCCAACCAACGGCGCCCACCTCCAGAAAGGCCACGAAATCACATCGCTCCACTGTGGCCAAGCGGTGGGCCACGATCAAAGAGGTGCGTCCTCCAGCAAATGGTTGTAGCAATGCATGGAATACAAGTAGAATATCCAGTATTGTGTAGTGACTATAGTGGTTTACCTATGAAAATCCATGATTTTATAGAGTTTAGCTATGAAATTCCACCGTTTATGATGGGTTTACCGTGGTTTACCTTACCTATCAAAATCCACAATTCATAATAATGGTTTACCATGGTTTACCTATGAAAATATGCCAAAATCTATGAAAATCCGCTATTTGTAGCAGGTTTACTAGGTTTACCTAGAAAATCCATCATTTCTGGCTGGCTTACCTGTCGGTAAATTGTTTTTTTCTAGATTCCAGGCTAGCTGCCAAAGAGTAAAGCAGGAATTCAATTGACAAAGATTTTGACAAACATCTCCAAAGCTTAGAATTGCATGAACGTAAATTCAGGACTGAAACAAGTACACTAGAAACTACTCAACGAAAATCAAGATGTTCTCCACAACTGGTCCGAGTCCACTATCTGAGAATCAGGCATTGAGTCATTTCACCAACATAGGGATGCAACAAAACATCAGCGTGCTAAGGCAGCCTTACACCCTTCACTGCTAACATCAACTCCATGGGTCTGCTGATCATGATCCATGTTCAATCATGTTCATACCAATTCATACCCCACTACCCCCCCCATCTTGCCGTACAATTACCCATCAAGTGCGCTTCGAAAAAAACCTCCATGATCACTGGCCGAACCCACCAGCCGTCCCCCACGGCTCACCCCAGCGGCGCTGCCACCCAGCTGCTCCTCGCATGAGTTCGTCCATGGCGTGCGCCAGCGCACGCTCCGTTCGCACGTCCAAAGCACTGGTGGCTTCGTCCAACAAACACACGGACCTCGGTGGCAGCCATGGCTGGTGAGGGGGCGAGTCCGTTGGTGGCGCGTGGATGGATCAACAGTGACTGTGTGCAATGGCAAAGCGTTGATCTTAGCTAATAATATACAGTGATATCAAATCATGAGGTTTTATCTGTTTTTCCCACCGGTTGGCCTTTTTACTCCAAACGGGCAAGGTCGTAAGTATCAATAAGGTTTTATTTTTGGTTGATCTCGGCTGATCTTGTGCATGATCATTGTTTGTACTATGGAAGTGGCTGATGAATGGCAGAACCATGACTTTGGGTGCCTAATTAAGGATAATTAAGGATTACTTCTTGGCGACTCGTTGTTTATGAATGCATGGATGACACAGCCTCAGCCTGACCAGTAGACGAACACGACAGTCGCGGTAGATGCAAACAGTGCACGGTTGAGCTGTGGTCCTCAAAGCACAGTTCTGCTCCTAAAATACATGCACCAATCACCAGGAACTAGTGGAGACCTGACCTGTACAATAAGCTGGTCGATTTCATTGATTGACTTTTCTTTTCAGTGTCATAGGTCCTGCCAAACTGCAACAGTATGCTGCTGGACCTCGGCAAGATCCTTCGAAGTTCTCCGACTGACTGTGTTGGGATCGAGGCACAGTTCTCCAGAACCAAAAAACAATAATGCGCCGGAACTGCATGGATATGCCAAAGGATGGACCCTCATGAACTCAGGTTCTTCCCTTGGCACATGTGCTTTCACAAGGTTTGGTGATTCAAGCCAAAAGAACTACTCTTCGATCTCAATGTAACATGTGTTTTGCACTACCGTCATCTGAATATCCGCATTAAAGCACATTTACAGTACATCTTTGGAACTCTCTGTAGGCAAATTGTGCGGTGAGATGCCAAAAAGAAACCACCACGAGGCACGATGGAATAAGTAGTACACACAAATAAGGGTGTTCAGGAATGGCCTTTCCACCCCAGAAATATCGGTTTAAAGGGAAAGTTCATCTTCTTTTTGGAACCATCATCAACTACGATGAATCATCAACATCCACTATCATCACTATTGATTGTTAACCTCTATTTTCAACCATTGTTATGAACCACCTAGGACCTTCTCTTTTGAGGACGTTCCCCGTTCCTGCCCACTGCCCACTAAATCATTTTCACTTTCCCCAATGGCTGAGAGCTCTACGGATCTGCCAGCAAGCAGCGGGCGATGCCAATACGTTGCCGCCTGGTCTGGTCGCGTGGGTCAGGTCCTTCCGTTCGGTTGGTACCAACGACAGGGGGTCCTGGATGGTAATGGTGACTGGTAATGGTTGATAAGCGGGGTATGACCTGGCGGTAATGATTGACGGTCAATAAGCTATAGCTGGTATAAGCTGGTGTGCATAGGAGGGCATAACAACTCGAACCTGAAATCAAAACATATTATGGAAATATGAAATATGCAAACTGTTCTGGGTATGAACGAAAATGCTGGTACCCACCAAGCATGGTTGGTATGCTTTACCAAAATGAACAATTTGCAGGAACGTTGGCCCTAAAATTATTGATATTAATTCCGCCCATATTCAGCACAACAAAACGCCAAACCGATTGATTTGGGGTTCTGACATGAATCAATTTCGAAATTTAAAAACCATCAGATGGGTAATGGGTAAATGAAATAAATGCGCGGAAGGTCATCGATAATATCATTCTCAAGAGCGGCACTAAGCCGGTCGGCAATCAATTTCGGCATGTCAATATAGAAACGTGTAGAAGAGAGAGGTTGTCTGTAATGCACGGACGACAAAGCGATCAACTGAAAGAGTGACAGGCCGTTGGAGTTTGTCGGTCCTTGTCTTTGGTCTATCTACCGATTTGATCTCGCAATCTATCGACGTTCTGTCTGTCTATCATGTCTATCTATCTAATCTATCTACTTATATCTTTTGAGAAATCTATAAGCATCTGACTTTCGTGTGTATGTATTCACCTGTCTGTCTCTCTGTCTGTCTATCTCTATCTCTATCTCGATTTCTATCCACGTCACATCTCTATCTATCGAAATACCTAGTTCTGACATATTCTGACTGTACTACCCATGTGTCTGTTTCTAAATCTACCTGCGTACCCATCTGTCTGCTATTGTTTTTTGTGGGCAGATGTTCTCCTCTGCTTCTGGTGTCTTTGTCGGTTTGCGCTGCTTCCTGTTGTTTGTGTCCCTGTTTTGAAATGATACTTTCAAACCTCAGAAAACTGTTTTTTGTTACCTCTCCTAGCCAGACAAATGCCATGATACTCATCATCTGCATTATTTCCGTTCTCGTTAATATATTTTGATACAATCAGTTTCCTTCATCTCTATCTTGTCACTACTCTCATCATCTCTCATCACCGCTTACCTTCCCGTGTCTTTAACTTCCATTTTTCTTTTTCGTGCCACACTGTTGTCTATAATCTTCGTTTCACAACTAACAATCCAAACATATATATATATATATAAGCATTGTTTATTGCTGGTGATGGGGTTTTTCCAAAAACCGTTATTGTGAACTATCATCTTTATTCCGGATTTGATACAAGTCCTGTTAGATCATTGTGCATGACTGGTGCTTGAACACTCGTGAGCAACCAACCTCTTTATCGCCGTGATACGGCTTCTATTGTCATGGTCTATTGGGCCATCACGACTAGCACCCATGACAATATGAGCAACCAACATCTTTCTGGTTTGTTACTACTATTGAAATTCGTGGGTAATCAACCAACAAACTGCATCCAGCACAGCTCAGCTGGATCCTGAGTTTCCGCACTCTCCTCCGCTGAGTTTCATGCCGCGCTCGCCCACGGCAGTCTCGTAGCCTGCACAGAAATGGGAAACATGTATGGCATGCATGGTCAAAGTCTTATTCGAAAACTAAATGGTTGCATTCGGAAACTAGGCTTTGTATTCGGAAACTAAACGTTGTATTCGAAAACCAATATTCGGAAACTCCACAGTTGTATTCGGAAACTCGACACGTACATTCGGAAACTACAAGGTCGTGTTCGGAAACTAAACGGTTGCATGCGAAAACTCATATTCAGAAATTTAAATTCGGTAACTGCAAAGTTCTACTTGGAAACTTATATTCGGAAACTGGACGGTTGTATTCCAAAACTTACATTCGGAAACTGCACGGTTGCATTCCGAAACTTATATTCGGAAACTGTAGGGTTGCATTCCGAAATCTATATTCGGAAACCGTAGGCTTGTATTCCGGACCTACATTGGAAACTGCAAGGTTGTATTCACCTTTTTTTTTTCTAGCAATGGACCTTTAAAAATGTTTACTCAAATTTTGTTGAAGCACCTGTGTCATCAAATGACCCATCAAATGTTCACACAGCCTCCGCATGAAATTTTCCAACACATGACTCACATGACACACTTTCTTCCACACGCGCATGCATTGCCAAGTAAAAAAACCTGAAATGTTTGACTTGTAATCAACATCAACATCAACATCAACGGCAACATCAACAGCAACATCAACACCAACGGCAGCATCAACATCAACATCAAAATCAACACAACATCAACAGCAACATCAACATCAGCATCAACATCAACATCAAAACAAACATCAACATCATTTTTTTAGCTGATGACCATCTTGTGGAAACCAGCCGCTCGTCCCTTTAGACCTCCATCCAGCCAAAGGCCGACAATAATGTTTGAAGACGACGAAAGTACTGGCCTGCACTTAACAAAGTCAAAACGTCAAATGGTAATCGTTCATGTCTTTTGTAAAGTGCAGGCCATCAACTTCCACAACATGCAAATGTTTCCAGTACATACATGCATACATACATGCATACATACATACATGCATGCTGCATACATACATAGATACATACATAGGTACATACATACACAAACACCCACACAAACAAACAGACAAACAGACAAACAGACAAACAGACAAACAGACAAACAGACAAACAGACAAACAGACAAACAGACAAACAAACAAACAAACAAACAAACAAACAAACAAACAAACAAACAAACAAACACACAAACACACAAACAAACAAACAAACAAACAAACAAACAAACAAACAAACAAACAAACAAACAAACAAACAAACAAACAAACCAACCAACCAACCAACCAACCAACCAACGAACAAACAAACAAACCCATGTGCCAATGGATGTACGGCTGCTTCCTGAGCCCAAGAAGCAATCGGAGGCATACCAGGGTGTTTTGAAAACAAGCGGAGGCGTACCAGGGTGCTTTAACGGCAATCGGAAGTTTACCAGGGTGTTTTAAGAGCAATCGGAGGCGTACCAGGGTGTTTTGAGAACAATCGGAGGCGTACCAAGGTGTTTTGAAAACAATCGGAGGCGTACCAAGGTGTTTTGAAAACAATCGGAGGCGTACCAGGGTGTTTTAAGAGCGTTGGGAAGAGGGCGTTTTAAAAAAGTAAAAATAAAAAAATTGCCCAAAGTTGGAAATGCACTCATGCAAATCACTGCTCTAAGCATGGGTTGACAGCCCCCCTCCTTAGGACAAACTGGTGCGTACCAGCCTCACCTTGACTTCCTCAAGTGCACTAGTGAAAAATTCATCGGGGTCTAAAACGCTCAAAAAAATTGGCTTCATAGAACGGCGGGATGGGGGATAGAGCGGCATGGTGCGTACCAGTCTGTCCTGGGGGGGGGGGGCTGCCAACCCCCATGCTTAGAGCAATGATTTGCTTAAGTGCACTTCCAACTCTTGGGCAATTTTTTTGATTTTTGTTTTTTTACCCAGCAGGCAGCAGGTGGCCAAACTTTAAACTTTGTTTTTGCAAGGAAACCCATTGAGAGGGAAACGTTTTGAATTCTCAAGCGGGTCTACTGTTGATCATCAATCCTGACCAACGGATGTACATACAGTTGTATGATGGTTTTATGGAGTATGATAGTTGTTTGATGGTTTTATGGATGTATGATAGTTGTATGATGGTTTTTGTGGATGTATGATAGTTGTTTGATGGCTTTGTGGATGTATGACAGTTGTTTGATGGTTTTGTGGATGTATGATAGTTGTTTGATGGCTTTGTGGATGTATGACAGTTGTTTGATGGTTTTGTGGCTTTATGACAGTTGTTTGATGGTTTTGTGGATGTATGATAGTTGTTTGATGGTTTTTATGGATGTATGATAGTTGTTTGATGGCTTTTATGGATGTATGATAGTTGTATGACGGTTTTGCGGATGTATGACAGTTGTTTGATGGTTTTTATGAATGTATGATAGTTGTATGATGGTTTTTGTGGCTGTATGACAGTTGTTTGATGGTTTTGTGGATGTATGATGTTGTTTGATGGTGTACGGATGTATGATAGTTGTATGACGGTTTTGTGGCTGTATGACAGTTGTTTGATGGTTTTTATGGATGTATGATAGTTGCATGATGGTAGGTTTTATGGACGTATGATAGTTGCTTGATGGTTTTTATGGGTATATGATAGTGGTATGAGGGTTGTATGATAGCTGTAATTGTTCTGAATGTTGTATTGCCATTGTTGATCCACACAACTCTTTGGCAAGGGCTCCGTTTGAGCCAAGGCATCATTGATAAATGGTGAGACTTCATTATGTGGGTTGGTGGTGGTTTGTTAATAAGCGGTGGTCGCATGATGGCTCTACAATGGTTGTATGATGGTTAATAGAAACCATAGGCTAATTAACGGTGGTTTTTTCTTTGTAGGAATGATACCCGCCACTAATGTTAGACAAAAGGATTACAGTGGTTGATGATAGCGGAAACCATGGGATTTCCCATTGCTAATACTGGGTATTTTGTAGGGAAACCATGAGCAAATTTATCTAGGTAATCAGCATTTATGATAAACAAACGACAAAATACCCTTTGACTTTTTGACTTTGTTAGGTGCACCCCAGAATAGCGACAATAGTTTCTGAATACGAAAACTATATTGCCATGTCTGAATGCGATGACAAAAGCTTCTGAACACGACGGCGGTAATTTCTGAATACAAAGATGATAATTTCTGAATACGACGACACAATTTCTGAACACGACGGCCCAGTTTCTGAATCCGACGTTTGGTTTCTGAATCCAACGAACTAATTTCTGAATAGTTGTAAATTTCTGATTCCGCCTGAATTTCTGAAAAAAGGTTTGTTCTCTTCGGCGTAAGCTCCATTGACACTGTCCACTTATGCATATTTTAAAACACGGGCGGCTAACAAAAAATCAATTAAAATGGTGGTTATAAGAATCGTCAAAAAAATGTTAAACGGTGACCTTTGTAATATACGCGCGTTGGTTGATTGACGGTTGGTTCAAACGCACTAATGAACAATACCTGCTGACAATGTCTGTAGATAGGGGGGCGCTCGCGTACCTGAAACCATTCCAGTTTGATGGTCACGTTACAAAACAATTTTGGGAACAGCGCGCTATTTCTCAACACACGCATCTTGCAAGGCGATTGATGACAATTGGCGGCCTGTGGTGGAATCCTATTCCAGCACATGGGCCGAACTTGCTTCTCCACATCCACAGTTTACTCACAGATCCAGCCATGACCTCAAATGAATCTGGCAAAATTGCTGGCGGGCGGTAATATCCCACGCGCTGGACCATGAAACTAGTGGGCGGACCCCATTGGCAAACAAATTTTCTGCAAAATCTGCCAAGTCTCACTCCTGAACTGGTTAACGTTCCAAAGAATGACACCAATGCGAAATGCTTATGCGGCGCAGGCTGCAGCTGCTGCTGAATGGGCTTTGAGGCGCGAACCGGGTTCTTTCGCGGCGGCTCAGAAACCGGCGCTGCAGGAGGCGACTTCTATCCAAGCCGGCCTCAACTGCACGGTCGATCGTTAATTTTTGCACGATTGCTGAGGATTGGCGCATCGTAACCTTGCTGATATTGATCTTGGCGCTCTGCGCGGCTTTGCCCTCAGGCCCGGGAACCTGCATGAAATAAAAGATATGCTCAGCAGAGCATGAAGCTGGGCCAAACATACATTGGCAATTCTTTTGTTTGTGTCCTTATTACTTGGTTACTTTGACGCCGGCTGCGACACTGGATTGGGACCAATCCAACGTCTCCTCTGATAAATATAAATCTGAAGTCCTGAAGTCAGAGACTTGCGACGCACGGAGATTCAAAGGATCTGTGAAAAGAACGCGCGGTCTCACATGTCTCACCACCGGTTTCGGCGGTGGTTTTTCTTTGCCTGCAAACCGGCGGTTCGCCGAACCACGACGAGCAACGTCGGAACCGGCAGCATGCCCGGCGGGGGCTATATATGGCTCCTGGCTCAGATGGCTGGGGCGGAGTATCAAGGAAGTCAGAAGCATGGCTCTCACTGCTTTTGCTGCGTATTGTCTCATCGCGCCAACACCTATACACTTGACTCAAGGCATGGTCAAGGATAATGTTTTAGAACCTCTGGTTCGAGACAATTGACAACGAGAATTTGGAACCCAAAATCAATAGCGATTGAGTTTGGTAAGATTTGTTTCGGCAACGCGAAGAAATTGATTCCGCACGATTTTACGATTGATTTTGCTTTCGACTTCGCCATTGGTTTCGCGCTTGATTTGCATTTGATTTTTGCGCTTGATTTTTGGGATTTGACGTTATACTTGGTTGCCGCATTACAAAATACTTGATTTTTGGGATCAAGGAATTGGAGCTTCATGGCCCGGAATACTCCTTTCATATACTCTCCGTAATGCGCGCCCAAGCCTTACTTCTTCTTTATTGGTTTGGTGGAAAAATCCTGCTGGCTGGAAAGCCATTGGCTGGCAAGCCAGCTGAATTGCAAAATTTTGTCATGATGGCAAGCGCAACCATGCCCAAGAAAAAGAGTAAGGGTGGGCCTATAAGGAATCTGCTTAGACTGGACAGCCTGCGCGCTGAACTGCAAAAGTGCGTTGATATAGGCTGGGTAACCTGTTTTATTGGTGGGCTGCAAAGCTTTATGACATAAGCTGGACAACTTTTTTCCCTTGCGCCATTTGTGGGCTGGATAGCCCTTCGCCAGGGTTTCGGCTGGACAGCCAAAAAAATCTGTTGCGCGGTAACTGCTGGCTCAAGATGTCAGCCAGCAAAGGGGCTCCAGGGGGCTGGCAGCAGCCAAACTGCTGCAAAGGCCCTGGTTGAACCCCAAGTCTGCTTCATTACTAAATTTGATTTTTCGATGAATTTAATTAAATCACTTCTTTTATTTTTCGATGAATTTAATTAAATCACTTCTTTTAATTTAGTTTTACGACTAAATCCTCGTGAAACTAAATTAGGTTCAAAAAGACAAACAGCATAAAAAGACCATGAAAAGCCCATAAAAAAACATGTACTTTTTTCAGCTCCATCATCAAAATTCAACGACAACAACATTCTTTTGAATTACATGGGTGAAAATTTCACGTTACATGAATGAAAACCAAAATGTTCATACTTTTATTGCTATATAAATAAAACCAATTTTACATGAGCCGCCTATTGATTTGCATGAATGAGAATTCATATATAGGTAGATCAACCTCTTAAAAATTACATGGGCGTCAACCCATGTTCACATGTCTTGAATTTTTTACATGAGCGAAAACCTAAATTGAAAATATTTTTTGGATTTACATATGAGTGAGACCCTAGATGTAAATACATTTTTTCAAAATTACATGGGTGAAAACCCGCACTGTTATAGTGTTTTAATTTACATGAGTGAGAGACCAGATTTATATAAGTTTTTTGATTTACATGAGTGAGGTCCTATCTTTAATAAACCTCTTCAAAATTACATGCGCGAAAGCCCACATCGTCATAACTTTGTTTCAAATTACATGGGTAGATGCCTTTGCCTTCGCTTTAATTTTTTTCGTGGGGGTTGCCTTCACTGGTGTAGCGGGAGCAGCTGGCTCCTCAACCTTTTTTTCATCATCATGGGTCTTGTCCTCATCAGCCATGGTAGACTAAGCACTAATTGTTCTATGGACAGCCAATACTACTTTGAGTGCTCAAAGACACTGTCATTTGAATATGGAAAAGCTTATTCATGTAAACCAGGAAGGAATCATGAACCATAGTGAATTTAGCCAAGTTAAAGAATTATTTCAACAAGTGAAGATAAAGAAAATATTAATGAATTGACAAATTTCAAAGAAAAATCTTGTGCATTTTATATGCACTTTTTATGCGCTTTTCATGCGTTTTTGAAAAAGGCATGTATTTTTGATAGAAGCGCATGTATTTTGATTCAAAATACATGTAATTTTAAGAAGCGCATGAAAAGCACATAAAAAATGCATACTAATTGCGTGGGAAAGTTGTATGATTTGAACATATTTTTTGAACGTTTTCCTCCAACCCATGTAAGATCTCAAGTGAGAGCTCAAATAGTCCATAGCCACTAGCCCAAATAAATTCTCAAGTGAAACAAAGCCCCTGACCCAAGTGAATTCTCAAGCAATCCCCAAATAAGCCACAATCCCAAACCCAAGTAAGCTCTCAAGTCAGCCACAGCCCCTGACCCAAGTAAACTCTCAAGTAAGCCACAGCACCTGACCCAAGTAAACTCTCAAGAGCAGCCAGTGACCTAACTCAAGTAAGACCCCAAGTAAACCCCACGGACTGACCCAAGTAAGTTCTCAAGTAAAACCCTAGTAACCACAAGAACATCATAGAAACTCAAATATATCGCCAAACCCAAACAAAAGTCAAATAACCCAGCGAACCGTGAAAGGAATCCTGATCCCACGGAAGGTCCAAGACGACGCAGTGTCAGCATCGCCGAGACCGAGCCCCAGCCAAATAATGAACCAGACATTGAAAGCATGCAACCATCAACACCATCAACTGAGAATGTGGATCAAGACCAATTGCTGTTGCTGTGCGCAGACACTCCAGATGCCTGGAGTAATCCAATGGGAGTATTCCAATTGCGCTTTCCGATGTGAATTTGATGTTCCGCACACGTCATCCTTCACTCAGGGAGACCAACCAGGAGTAGAGGAGTGGTCCCTCTTAGCAACCACAGCTGCCAAGCAACGTACCGAAGTACGTCTAAGTGAATATCCGCGGAAGAGAGAAACTTGCTTTCGAGAAAGCCAAACAAGCCGAAATTACCAACTGGATCCAAACAGAAACCCTGACCAAGGTTTTCCGTAATCAAATTCCCCAGAGCAGGTCCTCAGGCGCAGGTGGATATTCACCTGGAAGCCGTTGGTAAAATATCCCCCAAGATGAGAGCACCCACAAGTCCTTAAAGGCCCACAAACCCGAGGCATGCCTTGTGGTCTTAGGATACATGGACGCAATATCGAGGAGATCCCTCGATAACCTACACTAGGGAAGACCTCCCGAACGCTGATATTGCAGGCCATCGCTTCCCATTCATGAGACTTTCTCTCTTTCGACATAAAAGCTGCCTTTTTACAAGGCAAGCCACAGGCAGGGAGAATCATGGGTCTGGAACCGGTTCCGGAACTCCGCCGAGCACTTCGAATGTCTCCCGAAGAGATAGGCCAAGGGTGCGTACGGACTCATCGACGCCCCATATTTGCGGTATTGTGCTCTTGTTTCCGAACTAATCCGATTAGGGATGGAAATTAATCCTTTTGACCCGTGTATTGTCCTTAGAGATAGAGATGACCCCATCAAGCTAGCAGGAATCCTCGCTGCGCACGTGAATGATGGTGTGTGTGGCGGCAATGAACAATTCCAGGAACTCTTGCGCAACTTGGAGTCTAGATACCTTTTTGGAGCTTAAGAAGGTAGGTACGTTCTTTCTTTGTGAAATTGAACTCAGCCAGCAACCTGACCGAAGCATCATCTTGAATCAATCAGCATATGTGAGAAAATCAAGCTAATACCTATCGAGCCAAATCGCAAAACACAACCCGAAGTCAAACGAAGCAGAGAGAGCTCTCTCGAGAGGACTTGTAGGTTCCCTCCAGTATGCAGCAGTGAACACCCGACCAGATCTTTCAAGTCGGTTATCCCTCCTTCAATCATCAATCAATAGTGCCACCATCCAAGACCTTCAAGATTCCAAAAAAGTGCTCCACGAAGCCAAGCGACACCACGAAGTTTCCATCACAATATAAAACCAATTTCCTACCCCGACTTTAGATTCATGGCCTTCTCTGATGCCTCCGTTGCTTCGCACAAGAAACCCGACTCCCATGCAGGTCTGATCATTGTAGGCACACATCAACTTCACCAAGAACATGCAATGCGACGTCAGTCCCATCACATGGGGTTCCAGTGTCCTAAATGATCCAAATGGTGGTGATCAGCACCTCACCCGCCGAAACGACATCTCTTGCAGCAGCTCTAGATCAACTGAGTTGGTTGAGGCTTTACTGGCGCTGGATTCATGATCCAACCACAAAGTGGAAAGACCCCGAAACATCCTTGCCGACCATTGAACCTGCCATTTCAGTGCCCACACTCTCCCCAGAGAATGATCTGGCCGTCACCGATTGTAAGAGTCTTTTCGATCTTGTAACCAGAACCGCCCCTCCGTCCCGTTCCGAATTCAGGGTTCAGCTCGTAGCCCGAGCTATCAAGGAGGCTCTGCGCGAGGGTACCACACTGGGTGCATACAGGCGCTCAACTCGCCGATGCATTAACCAAAAGCATGGAGGCCCATTTCCTCCGAGAGGCCCTCAAGCATGGTTCTACCGGCTACATGACGAGGCAGCCACTCTTAAGGATTGTGCTAGTAGCAGAAATAGGATTGGTTGGTTGCATGCGTCATCCACATCACCATCAACATCTCCAGGAACAACATGACAGGAACGGGTTCAAACTCTCCATGGTTTGGTCAACATAAAAAATTTTGGACGAGTGTGAATTCAGCAGTTTCCTTAGGAAGCCACAGGTCTTGATCAAATCAATCGTCAAGTCCGTGCTTGGTAGGCACTTGGCTCAGGGCAGCCTTGGAGTGGGCGGGTGGGTACCTGCAGTGCCTAAGCCATAGCGACAGGGCTCGCTTCGGTGGTAGTGACGAGGACGTCACTCGTGGCAGTGTATCTGCCCTTGGTGTGATTGTGCTGTGATAGCACCTGCGGTGGATTCGAACGCTTCCTGGTGGTGAAAGGAAAAGGGATTGCAGAGCGTCATCTTGGGAAGTGGTGTGTCACCAGTGTTTTTTCCGGAGGTTGACTCATCACGCTGTCATTGGAATTTGGAATCACGATTCATTGGACATACTTGGATATCCTTCGGTGCCAGTTTGATACCAATCATAACATACACATACAAATGCACATGCGCATACTCATAAACATACACATGCGATCACATACGCATACACATACACATACACATGCGCATACACATAAACATTCACAAACACATGCACATACACATGCTCATATACATACACATACACAGATACATATAAATACAAATACATACACATGCACATGCACATATACATATACATACACATACACATACACATACACAGATACATGTACATACACACACATGCACATACACATACACACACATGCATATGCATACACATATACATGTACGTACACGTACACAGGCACATACACATACACATATACATTTATACACACATCAATACTTATATACACATACAATCATCTACATACACACTTGAATAGACATAGACAAACGAACACACATATACAAATACATATATATATACATACAAACACTTATATATATATACACATGCACATACATATAAACATACACAAACGCAAACACATACACATGCACATACACAAACACAAACATATACACATGCACATACAAATAAACATACACAAACGCAAACACATAAACGTGCACAAACACATATACATACACATACGCATACACGTCGCAACTTCCATCGCATCACCTTATTATCTAGAACTAACACTGGGCCGCTAGGGGTTTTGCCTACGCAACTGATAGGTGCCAAAGGTTGCCTACGCGGCGCCTACGTCAGACCAACCAAAGCTCCTTTTGCAAATGCATACCATCATGCAAATGTTTACGCAAGCCTACGCATCTCCTTCTCACCAATGAGAACCGCCTACGCGATCAATTCTTGGTTCCGTCATGTTCCGTCAATTTTTGTTACAGCTGTAAAAAAAAAAACACGTAGTTCAAATTCAAACGCGTTTCATGTAGATCTGATCATCCCTGGCAGGATGTGACAGTCGGTCCCCACTAGGCCCTAGGCCTTCTGGTAAGGACTCAATATGCTCATGAATCTGCGCCAGCTTGGCAGCCCACTCGACCTCGGCCATGGCAACCCTGTGGCAGGTTGAACTTGTTGGGTTGCTTGCTGCCGAAGCAGATTGTGACTGTCAACCTACTGGTAGGTTTACCCATGTTTACCCCCCAAAACTTGAAATTCTCCCTCGACTTTGGGATTTCTACGCTGCGTTGAAGTCACAAAGTCAATCGGCAAGAAGCGTTGGGTTTGTTTTACACCTCAGCAATTCATGGTTAAGAAGCACTTTAATTTTGGTCATGCTTCTTTCAATGGTTGGGTTTGCATGGGTTTGCTGCATGTGCTGGCGTGGACATGCTTAGACTATACATGCATCAAATCAGCAAAACAAAAACACATTTAATGGTGGAGCCGTGGCAAAAAGCCTCACATGGACCTGCACCTTCACTGAGACTCTAGCCTCTGCATCTGTAGCATCCGGTCGTGCGTAACGGATATTAAATCCTTGAATTCTCAGTCAGCTAATTCTGCGACAAGGATCGACACAAGGCAGTCAGTTTGAAAGGCTTTGAAAAACTTACACCAGCTGTTCACATCTTCCTCCGTCTCCTCTTCCTCATCATCATTACTGGTGAATGACTGAGGCCGAAGCTAATTGTGTCATTAAACAAAGCACAGTCCTGTTCGCGGGCAGTTGGCTTGGAATCAGGGTGATCACATGTAATGAAGCAGCACAACTCTCAACGGACAAGTTCTGCTTCATATGGATATATCGGGGTTCTGTGCTCAGGGATTGGCTGTGCTCAATCATCAGAACCCTGGGAGTTTCTCCCCAAAACAGGTAGCTACCAGTGCCCGGCACAAGGTGTCCACCAGCACCACCAGCACCACCAGCAGCACAAGCACCCCTGCTGCCTGTGGCACGATGCCAAGGAAGCGACGGAAGGACGCCATGTCCAACGTTTTGACGTCCTGTCCATCGATCAACACCTGGTGGCGAGACTGAGAGCATTTTGGAATAGCCAAATACTTCGTGTATGGTATTCTATTAGCGTTTGGCATTTTTGGCTAACATAAAAAGAGCAAAATATACCATGATTACAATAGAAGATGCAACTAACATGATCTAACGACGTATTCATAAACTCTAGCAAATGACCTCTACCATCACATGGAGTATCTAGCTAAAATACACCATCACACGGTGATACGGTACATTGGTTTACTGTAAGCAGGGGGGTTCAAGCCATGGACCCGGCGTGGAACAGTTGCCATTCCGAGCCGAGCCGTTCTTTAGCCCCCCCAATGGTTAAGTGGTTATGCACATGGTTGACTGGTTACCAGCAAGAATGATGCGGAAATCTGCAATATAACATATTGATGGCTAAATAATGTTTAACATTGTTCCATATGGTTGCCAAGGTAATGGCTTAATATGGTTTAATGATCACCAGGCAAGATTCGTGATTGGTACCTAAATCAACATTGCTGCCAACCATTCACTACGACTGTTGCTACAGCGAACAAAACTCGGTGATTCACAGGCCACACTGCAGGAGTGCCAGCTCGGGCCTGCCCTAGTTGTGGATCGTTGAGGCGATAGAGCAACCGCAGCAAAGTACTCTTACCTGAACCTCAACGGCGGAACAACTCCTCAGTTGGGGGGTCAGGAACATTTATCATGTCACAGTTATTACAAGTAATTAGAACATGGGTGGACAGGTTCGCATTTGCAGCCTTGGTGTTGCAAGATGTTGTTAATGTACATGCAACTGCAAATGCAATCAGTGTATGTCTATACTTCAGCTTTCCATTCTGGTAGGGGTCTAGCACATTGTTCTCGGGGCCACAGCATGGTTTGACCGCTGGGACCACCGACCACTGGGCCCGACAATGGCAACCTTCGAACCAGGCTTCACGTCCTGGCGGGGCCGAGATGCCTGGGAAGTGATCGGTCAGAGTCTTGTAGCCACGTCAGTCATTTTTCTTGTTAATTACAAGACATTGTTGCTTTGTTCTTGATTGCAGTTGTCTTGTAGACCCTTGTTGTCTTGATTACAGTTGTTAGTTTCCTAAGTTCTACCTATCAACATGTTGGGCATACAATTCATTTGTTAGATTTTGTTAGTTCCATAAGTTCTGTAAATCCAGCAGCATGTTGGGCTTCTGCACGCCATTGCTCTGTGAACACCTGCAGGGCACACCAAAGATGCTCCCTGCAGCACTGCATTGTGCGCATAGGAGTAGTGGACGTTGCGAAACTCCACGGCACCTTGCGCGGCATGCATAATGCATGTGTGCATAGACATGTGACCGAATTACTTGCACAATCCTTTGTACTTGATGATGTGTGTAAAACACCGCAATCACAGCACATAGAAGTTGCTTGGATGAACTATATACAGTACGGATACATTCAGTTACACTGCAGTATATTCATGTGCACACATTTGTGTCTTGCTGATCATATGACTTCATCAGATTGCTGATCATATGGATTCATGTTGCTGAACGTGTCTTCAGATCGTCCAAAATGTCTGTGTGTATGTGGTCAAGTCCACAAGCAGTGCAAATGGTGCTTCACAAAAAAAAAACAAGACAAACTGCACTAATGAGCACAATTCCAAACCAAAATCTGATCATAAACAATTTGAAATTTGACCATTCTTACTAATCCGTTGATACTGGTCATACCGCCTAAATGATTAAGGAACTATCAATCAATATTCACCAACATCGGTATTAACGAACAACCATCAAGCAATTCACAAAACAGCCACTAAAATAGAGAAAAACACCATTGTGCGCAAGCAACCCTTGTGCCTCCGTGGAATTGGAAGGTACTACCTTTCTCAGGTGGTCGGACAGCAGGTACCTCACAGGTGGTCCATGAATCACCGTCAACGCGTTTTTGGGATCCATGTTCACCAGTAACCATTGATCGTAAACGGTTGGCCAAGAAATGCAAAACAAGAACCAATCATGTGTTAACCATTAATACCAACTCCATGCATACGTTATTCATGATATGGCAGCAGGTCAAAACCCCGTACCCCTGGTTCCCCACCATTGACCATTGTTTTCCCTTGTTTTGTTGCTGGAAATCCCCCATTAGTTGGTTGATGAATCTTGACCCATAGCCATACATTAATATAGTATCAAACTTATCAAAGTTGACCAACATGACTGTCACAAAGCCTACTGACCTATCTTCTTGCTGATTTCTTTAGCTTCGTTCCACATGTGACGACAAGCGAAGGCCCCAAAACGTCGATCACATGACCTGTACATGGCCCACGTCACGTGGATCTATGGCCGGCCCTCGCCTCCTTTAAGAATGCCGCCAGCTTTCCAAGGTCAACGAAGCCTTGCGTTGTAACCTAGGGAACATTCACGTGGAGGCACATGGCCATGGTCAATACAAGGAGGACCTGTTCGTCACTTTTTTGGCAGGTGAACGTTGAGCAACGGCAACATAATTTCTTTGACTCGTTGGCGGTGAAAAGTGTGTCCCATAGTGGACCGAAACCATAACCAAGACACCAGCAGGTACAACAGCTGGCAATGCTACCAGCGGTAGCTTGGTAAATCTTGCTAATAAGTTTTCGCCATGGACCCCCAAGGGTATTCAGCTACAACTTCCAAAAACAGGCCTCAAAAGGTTGCAATCTCAACCGCTGGTTAACCACTTATCATTAATTCACCTAGAATATACCACGTTGTTTTTAGTGGCATTAGCTTGAGGTGAATCAACCATTAATGCCATTGACAAACCAACAGTTGTAAGCACTAATTGGCATTGACTCACTGCGAACTCCCAAAACCAGGGCTGCGTCTCTGTCCGTCTTTTTGCCTGTTGCAGTTCCTGCTTCAGTCGGGGGTTGCCGTGGTCAAAGGAAGTAGTCCGGAGTGCGCTTCACTCCCTCGGCTGGAATCTCCTGCCCAGGTACAATGGAAAATGCCAAAAAATCCCTGGAACATACTGGAAACATGCCAGCTGCAAACAGCTGAAAATGAGGCAACGAACATCCGCTGGATGAACTGGAACATGGACTGGAAGGTACATTGGAAAATGCAAAAAATTGTCAATGGAACATCACCTGGGACCCAATCACATGCTAACAGCTGAAAATGATGCCATTTTCTGTATCTTTTATGTGCTGGATGGATTCTTGGCTCAACATGTTTCTCGGTTACTAAGAAGTCATCTGCTTAGTAAAGGAGAACATGCTGGGCTACGCGGTGGGCCTTCTGCACTGGAGGCGGATCGAATTGCAAAAAGGTGTACCTCACAGTGAAGGTCCGGCAGCGCTGCTGAGTTCCATGGTTGGTGCATAATCCAACCCTGGTTGGTGGTTGAACCACCCCCCATAAAAAATATGCACAAGTCAACCAACCAACCATTGGTTAGTACATTTGGGAAATAATACATGTCAATCAAACCACCAGCCAGAACTAAAGGCAAACAAAAGGCAACAGGCAAAACTCGGCTTGGCAAACTCAATCACTTGAAGTTACCCCCTTGAAACATCTAAGATTCTCTACTTGGCAACCTCATTAGTTGGCATCCACAATTTGACATCACTGCGGCGGAAGAACGATCATAACTCTGACTCTGTCACCTGATGGTGAGTAACTGCATGTAACTGCCTAGAATATCGTTTAAGTTCGCCGAGTTTGCTATTGCTTCACAGTTGAAACAACGGTAACATGAAATATGTGCTCATGACTGCTGAATCATGGTGCACA
>VSDK01007408.1:533676-545393 GCA_009767595.1 Symbiodinium kawagutii | reverse complement strand
GGAATGCCTCATATGACACATGTATGCATATGTATTAATTTCCTTCAAGAACCTGCGTTCATTTCATTGGAAAGCACAAACCCATAGAGGGCCAGGGGAGTTGCACATTGGAGAGAAGGGATGGTTAAGCAGGTATTTCTGCGCGGAGTACCTGACCTTGGGGGCCCAACCATGAACTTTAGCTACACAGCATCACTAAAGCTTGACTATTTATTGCCGCATGCATAACCTATCTTTCATGTCATGATACAATTGCGCGCGACAATGACTACCGACCAACCAACCAGGGTGACAAATTCATTCCTGCATGCTGGTTCTGTATATTATGTCTTTCTGACCCTTTCATAATTTCATTGTAATGTTTATCGAACAAAACTCAATGTACAACTATGGATATGGACAACAATTACTTGGAGAGCATCATAAGAGATTAATCCTGAAAATTGAAAACATGATCAAGTAGCTGAAAGTTATGAGCATATTACGAGCGCCGTTTTATTTTTCTCCCCTTGATATTGTTACACTTGTGGCACCTGTCCGTGTGCCAGGAAACATCACTAAGGTACAAACTCCCTTTTAAACATTCAAGAAACATAGTAGAATTCAGTTACCCCCCCCAAGAAACCCGATTCAGTCAGGCTAAAAATGCTAACCCCTAGCTCCCGCCAATGCCAAGCGCCAAGATTTTCCAGCCCCGCCCCGGTCAGCGGCGCTAATCCCAGGGAACTTCAGGTGCTCATCAATTTCCATGACGGCTGCTTGATTGCCACACCTGGGGAAGATTTGGCGAGCTGGGTCAAGCAGTTAACCATCAAGTTTATGGCTTATATTGACCAAGCAAATCATAAGGAAAACAGCCTGGTCAATGATAGGGGAACCCGGGGTACGGGGTGAACTGACCCACAGCCATTTCGTAGATAATCCAGGGTTGGCTATGCATGTCGTAGCTGGCAATACTCCCCGTCCCAATAAGGTAACCAATGGGCCCAACCCATAAATGATCATTTTACGAAGAAACCATTGGTTCTACGGGTACCACTATTTTGGCACATACCCATATGGGCATATGGGTTGGTGACACGCTTTGATCAGCAAACACTTGCGATTTGTTTACCAGTACTGCCCTTTTGGCCAAACATTTTTCCGTCAGAATGCTTTAGGATTATCATTGAGAGTGGCTGTTTATGCTGTTTCATATTCACATGCATCTGTCTTCTTTGAGCAGCACGACAACGACGGGCCTATAGCAGTAATTTGGTGCTGAGAAAATTGTCACCACGTGCCTGCGCAAGCGGTGCCGCTAGCGCAGCTTGACTGCCATGACATCGGCAGCATTGGGATTCTCGTGGTTTGGGGACACATCAGCAGTTTCGGGGGTAACAATTCCTGGACAAGCCCACATCTTATGTCTCTGGTTGCAAGACTACAGTAAGTGTTTCGCCTCGCTCTTACATGCAGAATGTAAGGTTTCGCTACAACATTTTTTTTTCTGGCTACATTGGTAAACATTTCCCAATGAAAGGTTTTCTTTTTCTGGCTGCTGGATACTTTTCTGCTAAACATGCTGCATCAATCTTACTCTGTTGGCTGGGTGAGGCGACCATGAATGAAACCGACCAGGTTTCGTACATCCATGTAATCATGTACCAGTACTGTACATCCATGCTATGATGACAAAGCAACAAGTAGATTTGGTGGTTAATGACTGTTAATGAGGGTTGATGGTTGAGTTCAAACCGAAACTCAGCAAATTCGTTCTGCTGTGAAAACATGTGAAGTTCCTTGATCTAATTTCGGAAGCAAACTCTCACTGCCGGAAATAAGCGCTTGACCCCCACAAGCTCTGTGCCAGTGCAACACCATGTCCTACCGGCCTATCGTGGCACCAGTTGTAGCCCTCCATCACAAGCTGGTGGGCCCTTGCGATCAATTTCAAACCATTGGCATGGTTGAACCTGAGAACAACAGCAGCTCGTCCATCACTGAGTTCTCTGGTTTTTGCACGGTAGTGACCCAGTCGTTGACTGCAGAAATCGGACCGTTACATCCAGTATTGTGGTGCATTACATGATATTGTGTGACATTGCATTAGATATATCTCCATGTGATTCATGTGTACATACATATGGTATTCTATCCTAGCATGGTGTATTACATTACATTCACGATGCCATCAAGGATACCTACCTCATTAATTATATCAAAAACAATAGTGAACTGAGAAAGCTACAGTAGTGGGTGGATACTTATACTATACAGCTCATTGTTCAACATTGTCATGGCATGATTGATTTCCATTCGGCACCAAGCAACTGTTCTGAGATGTCCTGACCAAAAGTATAGCCAGCTCCTGGGCGGCAGGTGGGAGTGTTCACCATTGTTTCCAGTGGAAATGTCTCATCACTCACCGGGATTTGTCAACCGTTCTTAAGGAAGGATGAACCATTCCGTGCTGCACAAGGGACTACATCAAGCATGGTTACTTTAGTTAACCATTAGCGATGATTAGACACGACGTGTTTCACCGCTAAACCATCAATTGCGAAGCATCACTCACCACCACGGTCAATTATTCTTGACTAGAGAGCCATGAATTACCACCAGTTTTAGTATTAAGCATCATTAACAGTCAGTCTTGACGACCCCTACCAATCAATCACTCAAAACTGTAACCATCATTTCTTTCACGCATAACTGGTCCAGGGCTGGCGGAGGAGGAAATGGAAACTGGGCTAACTCATGTCTGTCACCTTCTCACTAACTATGTCACTAATTCTGAAAGAAGGAATCGTGACCATCACAGATTGGACAGTCAGCAAATGTTCACCAACCTTTCGTCAATGAAAAAACTTTGAGTCGCAAAAAACACAGAAATCTGGCTGGGACCAGCCATTGACAAAGAAGAGATCAATAATTGTGGCAAAGACCTGGCCTGTAAAACTGGCTATCACAGGCAACCATATGGTGGGTGTATGCTCCATGTGAAGGCTGCACAAAGAACATCAAGGATCTGGAATTAAACCTGATGAGATCATGAAACCACATCATCAACATGAGATTTATGGAAGACCCCAGCCCCAAATGGTTGGACAACCCATAATCGCTGATAATTACTCCGATGCTTTGGCGAAGGCAAATGGGTAAACAAAGCGCTGTAAATTGACTCACCAGTCCAAGCCATTGTTCACCATGAACCAACATAGCTGTCGCTCAAAGGCCGCTGGTACCCTATCCAAATCCAATGGCATGGCCTCCCGGGAGGTGAACTGCCACGTCTCCTCTGGGGGAAATGCCCCAGCCACAGCGGTCATCGGGGTCTGACCAAAGCAAATCGCACCTCAGCACAGAAATAATATGCAAACACATATGGATTGCAAGTAAAATCGCAATGATGAATATAATGTCAATACTGGTTCATCATTGTTGATAATGGTTAATAAAGTTTAGAATGATTGACAATGGTAGTGATATTGGTGGAACATTATAGTAAGCGGTTGGATAATGATTGGTAATCGGAAGTACAAGGGTTAAATACTACGGTGTTCTCATTCTATGACCATTGATAACTATTAACAAGCTTAATCAATCTTTGTCCCCCGAGCAACAGTGATAAACATGACAATAATCAAAAATGACAACACTGGGTCATAATGTGCCTATACAACAACAATAATATATGAACTGGTGACCACAGCAGTAAAATTGAGAAGATATCAGTAGACATGCAATCAATAGTAATATATCCGACAAGAAACATGGTAGCATGTCATGCCACTGATCATCATCATCCGGACCATGAAAGTTCTACTGGTTGGATCCCACAGATCCTCTGAAGTTGGTTGAAACGATCACCAACTGACCAGTACAGGTGGGGATTTCAACTTCCTGGTTGATCAGCCATAGTTGATGGATGTTAATGGTGGTGAATGGATGTTCCTGGGGGCTGATGTGTACAAATACTGGCAATAAACATGCCAATGACACTACTTAACCAACCAACAATATGAATGACCATGAATAACCGACCATAATTGACTGCTAACCATCGGTGAAACTAACCACACTGTGACGTTTCAGGCGAAGAGGTTGAATGTCAGCGCCATGGTGCAGTGCCAAACTGGATCAAACGCAGCCGAGAAGCATAGGACCCTCATGCGGGACCTGACCGCCGGCCATCCACAAACATCAGGATCTGAACGTTAATCAAATGTTAATTCATTTCATGATGGGATTCACCATCCGAAAAATCTTGATGATTGGATTGATCAATGTTGATCAGCAATCTACAAACACTTTTATCCTCACAATGTATATATATATAACACATTTGAACGGATTGCGATATACATGTATCTGAGCGTTGGATACAACATCAGATAATTTTCAAGACAGTCCATCACAAACAAAGCCATGGCCAACTGTGATCTCTGATATCCTGCCTCCTGAATCCGATCCAATTGACGGATGTTGTCCAAGGAATCCAACGATGGAGAGATTCCACCATGCATGCCTTGATCGCCACAAGAAGTAGGTGATGTCACCACCATTTTGTGTCATGAACATGTATTGTTTTGGTATGTTTCAGTGACTTCAACGTTGGTCCTGGTTATGACATGTACATGGACCATTTGCATTGAATGTTGATTGCATCTGCTAAGTGAACTGCAAGAAAAGACCTGCTGATCTTCCATCTGCAACCGCAAGCTGGTCAAGTTCAGCAGTAGTCACAATTGAGTAGCAGCAGTGACCCAATCTCACATTGACAAAAAACAGCCATGACAGCTCCATCGCTCGCGCAATGATTCCTGGATCGCATGCCAAGATGCAAATAATTTGGTTCTCAATGACTGCTGTTACCTTGGATGCAAGAAAACATCACTGAACTACAATCTCTGGTCATCTGTACAAACTGTGTGAGGCTGTCAAGTCAACAAACACATTGCAATAGCTCCATCAAAAGAGATTTCTTCGGAGCCAGTTGCACCTATGTGTCCTACAGCAGAAAAGCACCCGCTGACGCCTTCTGCAATTCAGGTTGCCATCGAAGAATCATTAAACAAACGTATCCATGTACACTCCTAATTCCACCCATAAATTGGCCCGACCAAATCCTTTTAGCTCCTACATACAGTATGCCGGTATCGCAAATTTAGTCTGACTGATCAAATGTAGGCACCAACCCAACTCTCTCTCCCGCAAACTGCTGGTTTCGAAAATAGGCTGTTAAAAACAAAACTGACTTGGATACTGTCCTAGTCTGCCTACCACATAATGACCATATTGTGTGTCTATACTGATTATTTTACATACACCCGACCCATAGTTGATGAGTTGTACATGTAACATCATGTCAGCCCACTGGCCACATGTGTGCTCAGGTGTCATGTAATGTATCGCATGTATGGCCTCCAAACGCTTGGGAGGTCCGGCAGGATTTAAGCCAAGTGACCGGCAAATAGTCAAAGGAATCTGTGAACAGCTTCCATACCTGATTGAGTGACATTCACTGGCAAATTGGCAAATTAGCCTCACTGTAGGACATAAAATGTGGGGTGGTTGTTGGCCGCTGCTGCTGCTGGTGCTTGTGTGGCTGTTGTTGTCGTTCTTGTTTGTGATTGTGACGACTGCCATTGTCAATCTTAACTCTACATAGGTTTTGGCTCAAGAGCATTGACAATGCTGGCAGTGTCTAGTGAATTGGTTCTGTAATGTTAGCTCCATATCAATACACTACAATCTGTGTACCCATAAATAGCTGGTGATTTACCATCCCATGAGTAGGTTCATCACGGATCTCCCATTCTCATGGACCCCTGCAGTTTCAGCAGCGTAGCCGTGAACGACACATCACCAGGGGTCCCTGGCCTGCGGACCGCGATAAGCTCGCACGCATTCGTCAAAGAAACCATAGACCTGCGTGATCTGGCCTCAGGGTGCCGGTGCCAGTCATAGGAAACCACCCAACACAACCAATAGCAGGGATGGACCAGTCATATCAATTCATCATATGGCTATGGGTCATTCACCAACCAACTGCTGGGGGATGATAACCAACAATAATAGGGAAAACAATGGTTGATGACAGGGGAACCAGGGGTACAGGGTTTTGACCCACTGCTATATTGCCAATACAGTAATATCCATAATATCCTATGATATGTTACGAACCAGGTAAACATGGGTACAACTGTATAACAATGATGCCCATCTAGCATTCAATGGGGAAAATTGTCTATAGCCAAGTAAATAGAGGTGCTGTGCTGATTCGAAATCCCCAAACGATGTCACGAAAAAGGACTCGTTCAGATATAGGATGGGGGGTTGTTAGCTATCCCACGTATCAAGCAATTAATCAATTAGCTATGATTTTTTATTGACATGTTTAAACCCAAATTGACCAATATATTCTGTACAAACAATAAAATTACATATTCTTCATTGTAGTCATTGACATCCAGATCCTTGAAGCATCGCAGTACTTACCACCATGACGTAGCCATGGTGTCCACCGGCCAATGCTGATCCAAGCTTCGACTCTCGTGGTTTCCTCGCAGGATGGTGATGCGCTCCTGACAGGCTCGAAGTTTCGAGGGCCAGCACCACACGTGCAGCACTGGTTAAGAACAATCCATTGGCTGGTTCACATTAATGATCGTTAATGAACATCTATATTAATACACAGTGGTTGATTGTCAAGGAGATAAGAACCAAATAGAAATCATGGAATTGGCAAATCCGTTTTACATTCTTGGCAAACCGCCCATCGAGGGAAAGCACCGCCGGTGAAACAGGAGGTCGTTTCTTCTTGTGGATCTCTCATCATACACATCAGCCGTGTATTCAACGAAAAACTGAACAACACAGGTTTTGTGATGGTTGATGATGGTTGATGATGGTTGATGACAGATGATGTTGATGGCCCTATGTCCCTGTTGTTTTCGTAGACATCAACATTTCAGGGATCGCGAACGACAGCCGCGCCAGCAGCAATTAACCTCAACCACGGAGGTTGGGCATTTGGGGGCACTGGTAGACATCTCTGTGACCATCATGGATCAATCAAAAATGCAACACCACCCACCACCATTACATTACTCAACACGATTCCGTGACAAAAGCAAATTCACCATGAAAAAGCACTGGGAATACAATCTTTCAGATTCAAAAGTGATGTAAACGATGCCTTTCCATTGAATGGTGTGATAAAGTATGTTGGCTGGGGAATTGCTCACTCTCTGGTCGCTCCTTAAAGCGGACTTTGTACAGAAACATCAGCGACACCGTCTTCACGGAGTAGTAGCCACGATCCACATAGTCCCCCAAGAATAAATAATTCGTCCTGGACAGTGCAGATGTTTCCAGAAGGAGCTGAACAGTTGAACAGCTAATGCGTTTCGAGTGGGATCAGCATTTCAAACTCAGTGAAAAAGGGGGCCTTGCGGCCTTACTCAAATGTTTGATGGATTATCACAAACATTGATGATGGCATCTTCAGTCTCAAAGAATTAGGCCAAGAGTCTCTGGCAAAGGGCCTCCAATACGAAACAACTCCTGGCACCGCTGGTCATTCAATCTTGTCCGAGAATGAACCAAGATGGGGATCTCGCCGCTTGCGCATGGCCCAATGTCTACCCGGGAATGTCCAAGGTTTCGAGGATTTCGAAATGTCAAGTTGAGAAAATATAATGATTCTGTTGGGAAGCAAAGCAAGAGGGGAATGAGTCCCTCAATCCTGAAACTGTGAAATCGTTTCTGTTGGGGAAAGTGCCAAACGAATGCATCCAGATTGATACACAAAATTACACAAATACGAATGCATGGCAAGGAAACGTCCAGGAATTGTGCAGCAATGGTAGATCATGGTAGATCTATATACATATGATAAACCACTTCCAGACGGCAAATAAAGTGGGCTCTTTATGTGGATCTCCCACTCACTCAAGTGAAATACACGCCTGAAAAGGTCATGATTCGTGCTCTGGACCTACAGAGTCGACTTGTTCGACCTGTAATCATTGCGAGGGAAAGTGGTGTCAACCCAGATCTAAATGATCTAAATAGTAAAACTAGCCCCCAAGAAAGGATTCCATCCTAGAGGGGTGAATTTTTGGCAGTAATTTGGCAATGCTTTAAGTTGTGAATGAGTTTCTTTGTGAAAGAACAATCTATCCTCGATTCAACTCAACACGCATCTTTGGTGCATGTCTACACTACGCAACACAATCAAAAACAATCGGACACCTGATGCCCCATTCAGTCAAGCGGTGATTGCTTGATGATATTTGAAAATGGGCTGTTGTTCATGTAGCTATGACGTCAACATATTTCAACATTATGGAGAGCTGATCAAAATAGGTCGCGGAAAGAAACAGCGTTTCTATCCATTTCAAAACTGCAGAATAGTTTTGATTTGGGTTCCACAATACCAACAAATTGGCAATTCCTGACTTGGATCTCAGCGCCAAGTCCATCCTTGAGGTCCAAGAATTGGCCATGAATGTCTCCGCAAACGGTGACCTACGGAACGCGGTCAGCTGGTCAGGGGCTTCACAAAGGGGTTCTCCAAGCGCCAACCACAACATCTTTTCTTCAGAGGGTATCGTGGATGGTCCAAACTCCATAGACAGTGATGGAAATAAAGCTGGTAGAAACAAAATGGTCGGTGGTGGAAACTCCATTCCTCAAAATCACTGGTGGAAACAAACATTTTGAAGTAACAAAACTGGACAAAAACTAGACAGTGATAAGAGCAAGAGCAATACACACCAACCACAACATTGACAGCAGCAACAGCCACAGCAAGGTGCTGTCGAATGGATACCAGGTCCAGCTGCAAGCGAGAGACTGGGCAACGAACTGGTTGACAGTTCGACTCCTCCTGAAGAATCTCCCGGACTTTTTCCTCGGCACAGTTCGACTCGTTCACGACATGGGGCACAGTCAGAGTTCATCCTTTCCTATGGGGCTGGTCATGATCAACCCACAGTGCGGGATGGCTTCAACATGCTTCAAGCCACCTGAATCAGTCTCGAGGTCACTGGGAAGACTCACTGCTATCCAGGTGAAGAGTTTCAGGTGAAAAATGGGTGGCTGTGTTTCTTGCTTGGTCTATACTAAAGAAAAACGTAATCAATTAAACAAGAAACACACACACAGTGTGTGACAGCGCAGCAGCGCTACATCGACACTTTACTGTAAACATCATTCGTGTTTATCTGCCAAGCCAAGCTTCAGCATCATGTTTGGGTCAAAAAACCCAAGTGCTGGGAAACAATGGCAAAAAATTGATCATCATAACAAACCGGGTCACCTGATCATCCAGCAATTTTATGATCTGAAACCATGAAATCATATGAAATCATAACATGAATTCATGTCCTGCTTCTGCAAACAAGTCTCACAGAGAGATCGACACTGTGCTTCTGACAACTCGCCTTTCTCCCTCGGATTACACAGTGGAACTGACACAGCCGACCGAGCCGCCGACAAAGGCTGATGTTTCATCATGTCATGTTGTACCCAATGTTGGATGCTTTCCCTGCTGACTGCAAAAGGAGACGTTAACAAACCCATATCATATCATCTAGCTGTTGCTTGACAGGGAATGAGGGAATGATCCATATATTGTAGTGGCTACTAATGGCCATTGTGGGTTGTTCCCGGTGATTCCCGCATTCCCTACCACGCACCAACCAGTCATGGTGGAAAGCTAAACCACCAAGACATGCAACACTGCTAGTCACTCCTGCCTCACATGCTCGATCTGCCCCTCAAGATCTGTATTGACGGCATACTCTTCAGCAGCCGGCATACCCTGCAAGCCATTGAAAGGCGAAAGAAATGCAGCATGGTCCAAGGGAGACCAATCATCATCATCATCATCATCATCATCATCATCATCATCATCATCATCATCATCAGCGGCAGCAGCAACAGCAGCAAGTTCATAACCAACATGGTCAAAGTTTGAGCGAGGAAACAAAGGCCACTCAGATTCCCAGACCAGCAATAGGTTGCTCCAAACAATGCACAACAAAGTCTGGAGTCAAAATTGGTCAAACAACAAGTTTGTGGAAAGTCTCAACCACAAATGCCAAAAGCCACCGATACATTTTTCGCATGACGAATGTCCCGACCAGTCCTTCAACCTATTGCATGATGAGATGGCCGTGGGTCAAAACCCTGTACCCTTTGTTCCCCCATCACTAACCATTGTTTTCCCACTATTGTTGGCTATTGCCCTCCATAATTGTTTGCTAATATTGACGCATAGCCAAATATCATGAAGGTTATCATTTCAAGCATCTTTTTTCCGATCAACAACTGCGTCCTGCCTGCACGATCGGTATGCGGCCTTCCCCACTTCCCCCCTCGGTGAAATCCTTAACCTGGTCCGATGTCAGCCTTTGAGCCGAAGAAACTGCGTTCACATTGTCGAGTGATTCTGAGCGAATGGGCGACTGAGATCCCAAGGAATCCAATGTCAATATAAGCACATGACACTTGTCAGGTTTTTTTTTGCCCACAAAAGGAAACGGAAGAATGCATAGAACATGTTGATGTACCGCGGAGGTATATGAAGGGTATATAGAAGTTGCATAAGTTTGACACAATTCATCAAATATCTATATGTAGGGACACAAAAAATCATGTAACATTAACATCAATGTACATATGCATGTAAACATTACAGCACCATGCAATAATAAATTATGTATACATGCCAAATGCAGCATATAGATGTATATACTATATACATGTGGGTGTTTCTCAAAATAGGGGTCCCCGCAAATCATCCATTGTTAGCTATTTATAGTAATAAACCAGCCATTTTTGGGGCTCCCTATGGCTTGAGAAACCCCCATGTATTCCCAGTGATCCCGCTTGGCTCAGGGGCTCGATACACGCCGCCCAAAATGCCCAAGGGCTGCATCAGCTGCGCCTGGAAAAGCTGCGCTTGAAAGGCCAATGGTGACATTCAGCAGGTCGCCATAACATGTGAATGGGTAAAACATGGTTGGAACGGCAAGTATCAGAATGATTGTAGTGGTTATAAGGGTTATGAATTATGAGGGTTTTCATGGTTCAAAGGGCGATAATGGTTATAAGTTTGGGTTTTGATTGTTATCTATTTTTGTCTATATAAGAATGATGGTGTCAAATTAGATAATGGTCATATTAGTTTACCAGTCGAAATAGGTGTGACAGCTAAACCTTGTTATACAGTAATAGTCAAGCAAACGTCAAGTGATGGTTGAGGATGGTTCTATAGTTTGTGGTTAAACATGGTTGATGGTTGATGGTCAGCCATATGTAATGGTCCACGGTGGCCATGACAGGTGAACTCGGTCACAAAAAAACATTCAATAAGTCATTGTGCAAACATTGTGATTGACCGGTAATAAGCAGTAACCAACTATTCAAAAAACATGCATGTCAAAGTGTGAGAACTATAATGATTGAGACCATTAACCAACCGCCAGTATCACCAGCTTAATTATTCCTGAGTACTAATCAAGCAACGTAATCTATCAATAGCTATATAAACATCAATAATTCAATCAATGATCTCTAATGAATGGTTTTACCCCCAATTAATGATCGCATGTGTCCGCACCAAGTACTCTGTTTGCACATTCCAAACATGATTCTAGAATAAGTAGCTACAGTAAAGTAAGCCAAAAAAAATGATGTGCTGTTCAAAATGTAGCAGGAAT
>VSDK01007408.1:510551-533579 GCA_009767595.1 Symbiodinium kawagutii | reverse complement strand
AGGAATGGTGGCCATGGCAAAAGGTCCTGATAGTTGGAAACCAGCTGGGGAGCAGCTGGAGTTGACAACTCAGGCGCCAACCAGAATGCCATGGATAGCCACGACATCACCAACCTCAGGATGACAGTGGTGAAAAATCCAAGGGCGGTGTCATCTCTTTGCAAAGGTTTGCTCATAGCTTCTTTCCTGAACCAAGCATAGAATGTCAACAGGCAAACTTAAGTGTCAACCTAAAAACAGCACAGTGCGAAAAACAAAAAGTTTGACACAAATAAAACGCACACACGGTGGTTATCAAGAACAATCGTGTCATAATCCACTAAGGGTTACGGTGGATACCAATCAACTCATCATGTCATGACAATCAATTACAATAATGGTGGCATGATCGTGATCACCGAACTAATAATCAATCACCATCAACCGATCAAAAGAATATCACTTTTCTCTTTAAAAGTGGTGGGACTGCAATAACTTGGCGGGCCGCGCCTAATCGCACTGCTTTTGCAGTTCAAGTTATCTGGAAGGCTTCTGACCATTGACTACTCCGAATCACTAATTGGACTAGTCTCAGCAAGCACATGATCATGATCATCTGGATGTTGGTTCTAAGCCACCCCCAAAAAGCATAGTCAATCGACCAACCAACCATCTTGGTAGTTCTAAACCATCCACCAAAAAAATATAAATAATACCAAAAAAATATAATTAATCCACTACTAACTAACCATCCCAAAATATCCGACACATATCCCAAGATATCAACCAACCATCCCCCAAGTCTTGGCGGAAAAAACACACCTCCAACCATCCACCGGTCCTCAACCCGTCCTCCCTGTCCCTTGCATAGCGCGCTGGGACCCCCCTGCCGGCAGCTGGCCATTCAACACGCGCAGCGAGGTGAGCGCCAGGATGGCGGTGAAGCTGCTCACCACGATGACCGACTGCCCGAAGTTCAGCCTTGGCGGCGCCAAGCGCAGGGGGAGCAGCTCAGCTCGCCAGGAGAGGTCGCCAACGGCCGGGGGTACAGCAAGGGTGTAATGATGACTACTGATGCTGGATGAGGCTTACTGATGCTGGATGATGCTTATTGAGGCTTGATGATGCTTAATTTAGCATGCTTAAGCTAGTGCCAATCATAATGGCTCAATGATGTTCAATGATAAACATGATCGAGAACACCATCACGAGGAACACCTTCCAGTTCCAGTCCCACTGAGCACAGCTGACTTTGCCAGAGAATGAAGCACTGAAACCTCCAAAAAGCGTGGGCTGTGGTGAAAACCATCAAACGAAAGTCTGAGTCTTGCCATGTCTGCAGGATATTATATCCCAAACATGTTTTTTTTCTGTGAAAAAATCGACAGCCATCCCTGGCATCTGGTAGCAGGTGTGGATCCACCGAGTTCCAAGCCTACCCCTCAGTACCACATGGGATGCCCTTGCTGCTGATGCTGCATTTCAACAAGCATTGGCTAAGGGGTTGCTGTGTATTCCCCAAAGATAACGCTCACAGAATAACGCAGTTTAGGTGTTCCAAATTTCCACAAGTACCGTAGGTTGCATAATACCGTTGTAGATCTCATGTTATGGGAGTTCACCATAATTGCTTTAAAATTTGTATACTAATGACCTTCACCTAAACCAAACTGTGCAAACCCGCACTACAGTGATCCATCAGCAGTTGCATGACACTTGTTTGGTTAACATTTTTTCCATGGTATGTATTCAGCCGGACATGATTGAAGTTGGTTGGCTGGTACGTTGGGTGCATGTCGTGCTTGGCTATTGCGCACTTGAGCTTTGATGAGCCTTGCCTGGTTGCACATGGGTGCCCAAACAGTAAACTTACAGCGCTGAGGTTAGTTTCTTTATTGTCGAACAGGGTTTTCAAATGAGTCATTTGTTATTTATGATTGAGTCATTAGTCATTTATGACTGGCCGTTCATTACAAACCATCATGATTCACGAACAACAGCCATAATTAACAATGATCACACATCATTGAATGCACGGTCATGAACCATAAACTAATACAATCACCTATGCAACGGGTGCCCTACCTCAGTGTCAACCTCCATGATAGTAGGTGGCATTCTTTCAATTTTGACCAACTTAAACTTCTGAGCTCTTGACCGCCCCGTGCTCTTCCTTTTCTTGCTGCGCGAACTTTCTGTCTCTTCTCCGCTAGAGGACATTGAGACATCAAAGGCCTGTGCTGTGGATGATACGCTATTGTTGACACCGCATCTTTTGGGTCAAGTGGGCGGGCACGTCGCCCGGTGAAGCCTGGAGTCCCTATCCTAAGACAGTCATCACTTAGGCCATTTGGGTCCGGACATTGGTTGCCCAGTATAGCCTTCTTGGTTGCAGCTTTTGGCGTGATAGCCCAGGAGTCATCATTAACAACCACTGTTAAACATTCTGTTGTGAAACAATATTCATCAGCTATTACACTATGATGGTGATCCAAACATCGCCATGGCAGCCTGGATTCCCAGCCATGGCAGCCTGCTCGGTTTCATAGCGAGCCAACGCTTTGTCATAGCGCTGGATCTCATGTGCCTCACAACAGCGTGGCCACTTTCCATGGTTGGAAACGTTCAGAAACCGTTGGCGCCAGGTCGCTATGGCCTACGTGGATGTTGATCAATTTGTGTGAAGGATTGTGAATGCAAGTGGCTGATGGTGGCTTGTTGGGCTACCCAGGAAACCTGAGGATAAGAAAATCCCAGCAATCTTGGAGATATTGCGTTGAGACTTGCCCTGTGAACATCCAACTCTACGCCGTACATCGAGCTGTCCGTCATCTCACTTCACACCATGAGACTTCTGGCTACGGTGCCTCTCCCTGGAAGTACTTCACAATTTCGCAGTTGGCCAACGAGTCGTAAAAAACCTGGAAGGCGCGCCGCAAGACGCCCAGGCGAAAGTTTCGCCTGCCTACAATTGAACATCATCAGCTACTCTATGTGTATGCAATGTATTGTAATGTAACATCCCTCTGAAAAATCGATGAATGCCCACAAACTCCTCCTAAATCCTGGTTCGACCCATCATTACTGATTTTTCTGGAGTCTTTCTACCATTCACCAGTTACTATTGGTCAATGATGCGTACGACTAGTAGAGATGTAGTTAATTATTGGGATTGGTCTTGCTTTAAAACCAGGGAATCCGTTGATAACAGCACAACCATCTGATTCCAACAATTACAAGGATTCAGATTTACTGATTACAGTCTGATTACCAGTGCAAGATCATCAGAGTTGCTGGTTGATCTCATTGCGGATCCCATGGGATCCCACGGCAACCCTCCTCTGGGATCCCCTTGCTGCACTCGCATCTTCTTCCGCACGGTTGGCTCTGCGCATGATCTCGCGTCTGGCAGTCCAGTCACCCAGCGGCCAAGCTTCGCATGCGTCAACACATTGTGAGTCCTGGTATGTCGTGTGTCAACCCTTCACCGTCAATATGTGATACCTGCATATACCTGCCTTCAGGTCATTATGTAATAGTCATTCTCATGGCAACACCAAAGTCTACAGCCAAATAATTATAAAATGCAAATGGTTAGCTTGGCTATTATTGTGTATCTATTATTATGCAATGATTGTGTACTTATCACTATAATGGCTGCTTTAATGGCTATTCTCGGTATATCCTTCATCTTTGCTTTAATGAGAATCCGTGTCGCCCATAGGGTCGTATCAATGACATATCACCTGAATGTATTGATCTGCAGAGTTGGTCGCCGCCACCGGAGGGCGCCTGTGATTGGAAAACCACGTGGTGAAAGCCTAAGCAAAGCAAGGCCACGAAGAACCCACAGGCTGCCAGGGACCATTGGATCTGCCCATTGAGAATGGGTTCTTTTGGTAGTTTATTACTTTTCTTGGTAATGACCATTTTGTTGGAAATAACAGTTGTCTACGTAGTATTTCTAATAGTTTCTTTTTTTGTCTAATACATATTAGAAAATTACTCAATGGAACACGATTCCAAACAAATCAGGAGAGGAACAGTAGAGCTTGTGCGTTGCCAATTGTATGCCGTCACACACAGGAAACTGGGAAACTGAGAAACTAAGCTGGCTACCACATAAGCCACAAGGGTGTTCAAGGCAGCAAATGCACATTCTGGTCCTGGATGCGTGCAACACTGTGGCCAGTCCGTCATGATGAGCAATCACCCCGTCTTGAAACTGCTGACTGCTTCACGAATCGGGCGTGTATGTTTCAGAATTCAGTCAACTAAAAAGGGCCACAATCTTGTATTCGTCAGTAGGGAAATCCTTTTAAGGGTACATCATGTATCTGGTCCTGGCCCGCACCCATTTTTGAATCAACACCACCTCATGTGGTTTATTGTTGTTTCTGAATGTCTCTGTCGTTGCTCGTTGTTATTGCGATTCCCATCTCTGTAGGGCTCCATGTCTGCAATGTGTGCAATTAAAATCAATTGCTGGGTAGATATCTTTTTGCCTTGCACACTTAGCTTCTACCAGGTTGTGTCCATACATGATCTTGTCAACTGTATAACCCCAAGACTTGTCCTTTGATCACTTTGGATCTCACCAGCGTTTACGGTGCACCAACGTCCCTACATCGTCCTGCCAAAGAGGCCATGACGCCGAGAGCCATGGTGCATTCCACCGCAATTGGCATCACATTGAAAAGCAACATGTTCAGCACCTGCCCATGGCGACAACTCATCACCAGCAATCACGAGGCGCATCAACTCCTAAACCGCCATCCACCAACCACCAGCATTCACCAGCATTCACCATCACTAACACTTACTACATGAATTACGATTTCGAGTAGCCAGCTTGTAGGAAGTTTTCACAAGCTAATCCCAAGCTTATCCCAGCTTCAGATATTCACACAGTGTCTCGTTTTTTTCTCCAGCCGCACCTGTGTCAAGGACTTGGTGGCACGATTGACCACCACCTCAGAAGCGCAACAGTTACTTGCTATGAGGAAACCATTGTGACCATCTCCACCAACACAACAGCAGGAACAAGAAGAAGAACCGGCAACAAGGTCGAAAGACAAAACACAAAGGATCCAACAAAAGCACCATGTGTCAGCATCGCAACAACTTTCAGAAGGAAAGACTCACAAAACAAGGGACCCCTGTGACTGCCAAGCGGAAGATCCTCCCTTTTCAAAGATGTCCTTTGGGGTCTTGCTCGACTGAACGTTGTCTTTGGTCCTGACTGAAGCATAAATTTGCTCTACGAGTGTGTTAGGTTTTAATGAATAATGTAACCACAAAAGTAACTACTTGGGATACCACAACCAGCTCTTTCCAAAGCACTTACAAAGTAGTTGCTTCGGATTGTCAACCTCCATAGTCTGGACCCCTAGACGTTACCTAGTGGATGTTGCCTAGGACCTTCAGGGGTCCTTGCTGTTCCCAGTCCACAAATGGACCGACATTGCCTCCCTGGGTTCTGGACGTTCAGTGCGCCAGGTTTTCTGGACAAAAGATAACTCCTTGGGCTTTCTAGCGGTCATCAATGGCATGGGCCCACAATGGTTGGTTTAGCGAGTAAAGGGAGGAATGATCCCCCAAGCTTTTCCAAAATGGTAGGGTTTAACCTTGAGGTTATGACAATTAATAGTGGTCAAGAATAGGGAACTAATCATGAAACTAACCATGTTCTAATGTCTGTGATCAAGGGTGTAACCCTTCAATTGATGATCACTAGTCCCCACATTGGTAGTGTTTAAGTCATATTAAAAATATGTTTACCTCAGGGCTTATAGCGTTTGATAGCAATATCTACAAATATACTTGTGCATAATGCATCCAAAACATGAAAAAAAGGGAACAAAAACGCTCGCTCTGTCCTTGTTTGGATGTTCACCAGGCGTACAAGGTTTTCAACTCAGTAGCCATGTCAATATACAAATGTATCATATTCAGTGTAAGTTGACTATGTAATCATGTTCTATAAATAATACATCGTGTAAATATACCATACATGCATATTTGAGACTGTTCAAAATAAACATATGTAGGCTTTGCATAGTACTAGTACAGGGTACCAATGTACCACCAGGGTTATGGACCCACTGTTTCTTGAAATACTGTATTCACTAATCAAAAGAGTTTGACTTGGGTTCTTTTCAGGACACTCCCTACAATTAGCTTCACTGTTCTGCAAATTCCCAGCAATGATGCTCACTGTTTCCTGCTTTGGTTGATTGAGATTGACTACAACTCATGACTAGTTCTAAACCCATGCAAAGGGAAACTCGTCTAGCATGGGAACCCTTGGATAAGAGTGCGGTGAAACAGGCAATTCCCACCCGCCACAATTTCAATCGCTACATAGATCTACATTGTGCTTTCTTCGAAATTCGTCACCGTTACATGATCAGGTCACTTTCTGATACAAGTAGGATTGGGCCAAGCCATAGATACAGTTTAGTTGCCATAGTTTGCCATAGCTGAATAATGATGAAGAGTTCGATGGTCCGACCAAAACGTCTCGCTCAATCCTGCAGAAACCCCGCTAAAAAACCTGCCGCACATGGGTTGAATCCCCGGGCACCGCGATCACCTGGCACAATCTCCATCAGTTCATGGTAACTTGGTAACTAACATCCCCAGCAAGGGGGCTGCCAGAGTTGGCATAGGCAACTTCACGTCTCCCTGCAACCACATTGGTCTTGGGACTGGGTGATGTCTGATGGTATCCCAGGTGATGAATCAACCTAACCAAACGAAACTTGAACACAATTGGCAGTATCCACTAACCACAAGTTACTCGGATTTGGCTGGAAAGTCCTGGGAACTTGGGGCTTGCCCCCCACGCAACGTGTCGAGAATCGCATCCAGGCTGTGCAAATGCCTTGGTTGAACAGCAAGGCTGCGAAGACCGGCTTTTACACCGCAAGGTGATGCTTGCCGTGGCAACTGACAGTGGAGATTAAGGTGACCAGGCTATTCACATCTGGGCACACATGCCTTGGTGAACCATGATATTGTTTAAACCAATGGTGTGTTGTTTGTCATGATCAATCATTGGAATTGTGGACAACCATTCAGTCTCTCTGATTTGAAGGGGTGATCGTCAAACGCACGTCAAAACCTGATCAACAAGGATACAGATGGCACAGAACCCTATGTGTCACTGCTAAAGTTGTCCAGTGGAAACGATTGAAGCCTGTCTATCATCAATCATTAATCTTTCCGATGCTGCCCCAAACATTGACGCGGGATGGTCCATACTTTTGTCAAAAACCATAAATATGGTCTCTGGTCCGTCATACCCAATAGACATATCAGCCAACGATTGTCTTTTTTGCGCTATTCAGGGTCAACCAATGTCAACCACCATAATTATGTCCTCTGGATGTTGACTATTGACAAAGTGTACTCGTCATCCACTACACTCAACCATTCATCAACCATCAACCTTTGGTCACTGAATGGTTGAGTTCACCATCATCCACGTGTTACCATCAACCATTCATCCACCATTCACATCATTAGCCGACCATTCATCCACCATTGGCTGACCATTCATCCACCATTGGCTGACCATCCATCCCCAACGCCATGGCTTCCCCGGGTGCACCGTGGGTGCAGCCACGGCGCTGGAAGCTTCTCCGCGCCAGGGACCGACAGCTGCTCTGGGACACCGTGGCGAAGAGCGCGGAGCGCAACTCGTTGAAGGCCTCAACGCCCCGCCCCGGGGGGACAGGGCCGTTGTTGAGGTGCCACGGGCATGACATCATTGGCGAGTCATTGCTGAAGATTTAGCTAGTGACATAACGAGTTGGTGTAAAGCCATTGATATATGATTTGATATTTATCTAGTAAAGATCGCATCATACACTGTGTAAAGAATTGTTGTAGATCTGATATATGTGCATTAGTAATCATCTGTTGAATTCTGTAGATGTATCTGTAGATGTATTTATCTACATTGTGTACATTCAAAGAAAGAACACTTTCCTTATGCTACCACGATTGTGTCATGTGGGAATTCTATGATGGCTTGTTACTACATTGGTCTGTCCACAAATGATGTATCACTTCAGCTGCATTTACTCCTGTCACCAGCACAAACCTGCACTGTGGCATGTGTGGAAAAATCAAAAAAACACATGCACGTTGGACATTGTTGGACATATTTATCATTATTTATCAAGATAACAATACGCGATGCCTGTATCGAGACAAACGTAATTGATGCCAATGTCTGCGGACATGTGTTTTGGGAAGAGAAATCCTTCCCTTAATTCGGCATTGCATATCCAGTTGTTGCTTCTTTGGCGTCCAATAGAAAGGCTTTGAAGATGAGTAGCGGACAAAATCAATTTCTGGCACAGGCCACCTCCAAAACTGGGCCGTCGCTGTTGCATCTGTTGCCTCTGTTGGCTGCCCTCAATAATTGTATGTTTGGCCAACTGTGCCATGATTTCTCGTAGTGCTCAACACGTGACTTGTGTCATCTCCACTGGTTGGCAGTGAGTCGCAGGGTAAACGCGACGATGGCAACTGGTTCATAAATAAAAAGTACCAACTATGGTCAATATAAGGGGATGACACCATCGTACAAGCAATCATAATGAGAACTGGAAACAGCTGGAGGGGTTTGACCTCCTGGAAATGATGCTGTGGCAGTTCGGAACGCTGAGTTTGGGATATCTTAGTATCTGTGTCTTCCACGTCTTCGGGAAGTGGTGCATTGGTACGAATTTGTATCTGGTTGATAGTTTCAACTGCTATGAAACATATTTGTCAACCAACCATTTGTTAATAATTACTAGGGAAAATCAAATGCTTGAAACCTCCCACCAGGTATGTTTGGCAATGCAACCTTCTTGCAGGCTCAAGGGAAAACCTGGAATCTTCCCAAACAACGCAATCTGTACCAAGCCACGCTAGTGGACAAACGTGCGAGTCCATAGGCCTGAGGGGTGCACATGCAACAACAGCAAAGCACCAAGAAAGCGATCCATCAGAACCTCCGCAAAGCAACCAACAACGACGCTTAGGCAGATCAGAACTGACATAACATTGTAACCTTTTGGTATTGGTTTGATGTTGGTTAATAGTTGCTGATCAATTGTACACAATTTCGTTGCATAACTGTACATGATTGTTGCGTGGACACGAAACTATTCCCGCTATGACACTGATGGGAGATCCGTGATATGACATAAAAACCGCCCTATTTATGTTGAAACTGAGGCTCGCTCCTTGGTATTGATACATAGTCACTACTTGCTGCACTACTGAAGGTCATTGATACCCTAATGCGGTTCAAGGTTTCCACAAATCCAACAAAAAGCACTCATCAGATGACATTGATAGTTACTGGTACCCTTGACCATATGGCCCCATTACCATCAGGCAGGGGGTTGAACTGTCATCGAGCACTTTTCTTAGACCCGGTCGGCAATTCAACCCGTCCAACCAACAATCAAAGCCGTTGATCCTTTCAGGCAGGAATGGAACGTAACATGGTTGATCTTGATCGCTGTTGTATTTTTTTCAATTCATGTATAACAATAGTTGTAGTATATGATACTGAAAACAATAGCACATAACATGACATAACATGACTGATTCATGTGTATTAGTTTGCAATTCACCAAAATAACAAAACATAACAATGGTAGTACATGGTGGTTTCTCCAAATTTTTGGGATCCCCCAAATCAACCTATATTAACGACTATCAGTGGTAAACCAACCATTTTTTGAGGGTCCTCTATTCTGAGAAATGACCATCTGCTTTCTTTAATTTGATCACTATTGCAATGTGTGCACTTCATATAAAAGAAATAGACCATAAAATAAGAAATGGCTGTGGGTCAGTTCACCCCGTACCCCTGGTTCCCCTTATCATGAACCATTGTTTCCCTATAGGTTTGATCATTATCCCTCATGAAATTGGTTGGTTAACTGCTTGACCCATTGCCACATATAGCTGGTAAATCCCCTACTCCTGTTGGTTATTATCACCTATTATTCATCATTAAGCAGCTAGAAATCACCGTAACAACCATATTCCATGGGTTAATATTGACCCACAGCCATAAAGTTAACATTAGTTCACCATTACCCAATCCTTGGTTAAATAATTTGGAACTATTGTTGTAAAAAACCGACCAAAATGGTGGTTTCTCAAAATATGGGACCCCCAAAATAGTTGGTTTACTACTATAAATGACTTCTATTGGATGATTTGGGGGGTCCCGTATTTTGAGAAACCACCAAATAACAAATAACAACCCTGGTAGTACATCTGCCATCCTTGTGGGGCTGTCACCGCGGCCAAAGCGCTGCGAGCAAACCCACGGGCAGGGACTCACTTCCGCCGCCCAGGGCATCCACCAAGTGGCCCAACCTCAGTCACCCAGTGAGCCATGCTGATGTTGGAACGTGGGAAGAATGTTTGATTGATGGCAAAAGCATGAGTCTTGATATTGATTGAATAATGTTGACATAACTAACCAGTATTAAACGTCAAATATGGTTAATATTCATGAGTCACTCTTAGCCGTAGACGTTCTCAATCCATATCAATAGCATTAACCAACTGGAAACCATCATTACCCATAGTACCACCATAGTATAACCACCAAAAAATCACCATCAATCATCATTAATCAGCACCTCAAATCATCATTGACCAGTCTAACCCCCCATGATTCAACCACCCTAAACCGTGGCCCTAGCACCGCAAGGGCAACGGGGCTGTAACGCGCGTAACGGGCCTTGCCGCCTGGGAGCTGCAAGGGCGCCATAATGGCCAGGGCCTTGCCAGCCACCAGGCCCACAGCTGCAAAGGCGATGCGGCCCTGCAGCGAGTGAGGGAAGAGCTATGGTGAATGGTTATGGGGTGGATTGCTGGATAATAGTCGTTAATTGCTGGTGAATAGTGGTTGATAGTGCTCAATATCAGTTAATAGTGGTTATCATTGATTAATACTGGTTCATAGTGCTTTTCATGGATAGCTACTATGGTGAATATATAATGGTTGATAGCTGTTGATAGCTGTTAATACTTAATAGGTGTTATTCGCCATATTAGCCGTCAACCACCAGTAATAATGGACTAATGGCTATGGTTATGGGGTCAATAGCTGGTTAATGGTGGTCAATAATGGTTAATATGGTTGTGGTATGTTGTGGTTGATATATGGCTATGGGGTTAACAATCCTTAATAGTGGTTGATACCTACTATGGTGAAGTGCTGGGGTTCAAACTAGGGATGGTGGATCACAACTGGGGTGAATGAATAGCTATGGGGTTAATAGCGGGGACTACGGAAAATGCCTGTGATGAATGGCTGTGGTTACATAGTGCTTAGGGATAGTGAAAAGCTACTATGGTGTATTTAGCTGGGCTTATATAATTGCTGGGGTTCAAATTGCTGTTCACCATAGTAGCTATTCATTATACAGTCGTAGCTACTGACCACTACCTACCTACGAGTAGCATGAAGTCAATTGCTGGGGTGAATTGCTGCTATTAGGAATGGTGAATAGCTACCTACTATGGTGAATTGCAGGGCTTAGAGTTAAGCTGATGATATTGTAGCCAGGGTTCAACAGCTGTGGTGAGAGCTGGGGTTGATTGTTCGTGGCTATGGCTAGTGATTGATTGGCTCATACTGGTTGATAAATAATGGTTAAGAAATATGATTGGTTAGTAACACGTGATTGATTGCTGGGGTTCTACAATGATTGGGGGCAACCTATGAGATTTAATTTACTGCAATGATTGATGAGTGTAGTGGTAAATGATGGTTATAATGATTGGTAGTGGTTAAGAAGTCATGGTTAGTCATTAGCTAATATTGCTTGATGAGTGGTTGATGATGCTTGATAATCAGCGGGTGATGGTTCACCAGCTCAACGAATGATTAGTAGTGGCCAATGATGGTTGAACATTGATTTGTGATGGTACTGGTCAATGAATCTTCATGATGCTGGTGATGCTAAAGAATCATGAAACATGTGCTGATCGTGATAATTGTGCATATGTCGTTGGTCGATTGATATTGGATTGATATTGGTGATCATTATCAATCAATACCATTCAAGTTAATACTGTTTTGTAATCGTTCATGATGGTTATTCGGTATATATACAGTGAGAACGGTGCGATATGTATCATGGCCACAACATGGATCTAACATGGCCTATGAGGGGTAAACCAAGGCTAATCAACCCCAACAATCCTAGGCAATCTGATGGTGATAATAATGCTTAATTAACAATACTATGGCGACCATAAAATCATTGAGACTAGGGACACTGCCCAAGTAATCAATCAAATGGTTGGCTAACAATGCTCAATGATGGATAAGTCAGCAAATCGTAAATTCATCATATACCGATAATGAAATGATGATAATCCAGCTGCTGGGATGTTCACCTAACTTTTTTTGGATAGCTGGCAAGGACCCAACCCCATGTTGAATCCACATTTGTTTCATCATAGCTTTATCCATCATAGCCTGATCCATGGAGCCCCCCCGGAAGCACCTGGTGCGAGGCCTCTCGGGGCCACAAAGACACGATGAGGTGCCATGCGTTGCCTGAAGCAGCTCCACCGGTGGAGCTGCAGGCTTCAACAACCCAACTGCAACGTTTCACAGGACTGATCCGTGCCCAGAACTGACCAGCTGATGATTCCCGCATATGAAGGAATAGACCGGTGATACCCTTGTGGAATCATCAAATGTAGGTTCTGAGGACATCATCATACATGGGTCCTTACATAGAATTGTTCATGAGGACTAGACCGGTGATACCAGTTCAATCCGACAGGATTGAGTGCACTTGGGAGAAAGTCTCGAAACAACAAAATGTACCGTCTCCTGCCGGCAAAAAATAAAAAACGACCTCACTAAGACCTGTCAAACCTGTTGAGTTCTGATGGTACGGTACTCTCCCATGTCATTGAGAAGGTGAGCACCATTTGTCAGGAGGAGGCAAAACCTCCACCCCGGCCATGCCTTCAGTTTCTGAAGTGGCTCGAAGTGATTTGCTGTCCTTCAAAAATCGAGCATGAAACAAGATAAGCATGTTGACCCACACGCAAGCAAACAAAGCCATACCCGGTTGGGGCAAACATATTGTAGAAACCCAAGTAATTAGTCTAGTCCCCTTCTCTCTCTAAATATCTAAAGTATATATAGTGTGCAGATTCAAATATGCAAAATCATGTGAATCCATGTCTATGTTCGAGGGGGGGCAAAAGGATCCTCAGGCAACAGAATGAAAGAAAGGTTGCCAGACTCCTGAATCACTGTAACATTTCTGCAACCAGTGGCAAAATCTTCAAATGCCGGTTCAATTTCCTGAGGCTTCCATTTCTACTGTTGTAATGTTGAGTCCAGCTTTGGTGCAAAATGCACTCATCGAAGTTTGCACAACTCAGGGAAGTCAATCGCAGGCTGCCAAACCCTGAAGGGAAAATATTCTTGGCTTTGGGCCACCATGTCCGACGATGTCCTGTTTAGTACTACTTGACGCTAAGGAACTGCTACTTGCTACATTCTACTTAGTCTACGTGCTCCCTGCAAACTGTTCACAACTTGCCAATTTCCGCTTCAAGCGTTGCATACTCCTCTTTGCGTTGCAATTCATACTTGCGGCTTTCCACCTTGTCCGGATTCCTCGCTACTTTCCAGCACTTTTTCCTTCCTGCAATCTATTTCCCATCAACTATCACTTGCGACCTTCCACTTCCCGCTTCCTGCAAACTCCATAGTACTTCCTGCTTGCAGGTTGGGACTTGATGTCAACTACTTGCTACTGACTACTGACTACTTCCCATTTCCTGACTTCAACCAACCTTTGTTGCTGAATCCTACTGCCTCATTCTCTCAACACACTTGCGAGAAACTGCTTTGCCAAGGCTTTGCTGCTCGGAGATGCAGCCCCAGGAACTCCTTTCTACCCAGCTTTGTGCCGATGTTTTACCACCAAAAAGAAGGTGGTTATTGGCTAGGACGAGTCCACTGCCCTGTCTCTGTTTTCATCTCCCTTGAAGGTCGAGCTCATGGATGTTACTAGCTAGTCATGGCAACTATCAATCATTGTCGGCATTTGTGACGCATTGATCAACCGTATCTTTGACAATTTGTCAAGCATCACCTGTAACCATTCATCCACCATGATCACCAGTTGTTCACCGTTGCTCAGCAATGATAATTAACCAGTAATTAACCATTGCTCAACCAGTATTCAACAACCATGATCATCTCATAACTTCTCACTATCATTCAACAAGCGTTGATCAACCGTTCTACAACAGGGGATCCGCCCTTGATCATCCCCTTAGCGGAGGTCGTCCTCCTTCTGCGATCGAAGCCAAGGGGACGAAGAAATACCTGGCTGAAGCAACCAGCAGAGGATGGCATGCCGTTGATCAGCACCAAATGAGGACCTCATGGGTTACCATGCTGGGTCAGGACGCGTGCAATCACCAAGAGTAACAGAGTCAGTAAGGTCTGATGAATGACTAAGTAACCCACGTTATTCATGTAGGATGCCGACCATAATACTTTGGACAGTTGGTTAATATCCCCTACTTCTTGACATAGTATCTTAGTATTTTTTAAGCATCATGAAAACCATTACTAACATCAGGATGAGCGATGACCAATTCCAAACTCGATTCTGGGCAGCTACAAGTCTGGAAAGCTTGGCCCCATCGAAAGCACTGGTACCTTAAATGGAACCAGCCAGCACTTTTCAGCTTTCGGCTGGAGGGAAGCTACTCAAACAATTTGATTGTTGGCTACTGGTGATCTCAGCCGTAAGCAAACTTTGGTCCCTGTAAAGCAATGCGGTCACCCAATCAGTTAGTAAAATCAGGAATCCATGGGAATCCCCAAGAAAATCACTGGTTCATGGTCAATATTGGATGATTTGGAGGTACCACTTAAAGAGGTACCCCGAAATTATGGAGGTACCTTCATACTAAGCTTTGCCAGTTGTGGTTTATCGCTTGAGCCATGGCTCAACTCAGCCACCTTTCCCAGAGTCCGCCTTTGCAAAAGAGAGCTGAAGAGCCAGGCTTTGTGACCAACAGTCCTCGCCGATGGGCGGAGGCCAACAGATCTGAGATCGTGGGAGCTTGATCAGTTCCATGGCAGGTGATTTTGCACCAAATTCCTCAGCAGGTCTAAGTTGTTTTGAACATCTTCGAACTATCTTCTGATTAAGATTAAGTTGAGGCTTTTCGATTCTCCAGCTGGTCGAGTGGTCGGGGAAGTTATATAAGGCGCGGTTTTGAGATCGTGTCTGCTCTTTTGGAACTCAAGCACATGAACATATTGAAACGAAAGAATGATCTGGACACCCATTCCACGGCGTTTGGCTTATGATACTCGGGTATCATAACCCTCGACTTTGACTCGCTTGGGGATAAAGCAGCACTTAGTTGGTGATGACAAGTCGCCAGTTCTCACAAGTCATGAGAACATCCAACAAAGCTAAAGAAACACAAACACGTAGCCAGCCAACCATCCAACCAAGTGACCAAGCTGGAAAATTATGAAGCAAACATCACAAAAACAAATCCACAGAATATAAAGAATATTCTTGCTATATGCCTCAGATTCCCGAAGTCCTACCTATCTACTCTCCATAGTCTACCCATCTGCTGGTTATCATGCCCAGACCATCTATTGGTAATGAGTGCTCATTCTATACTGGTTCTCTCTATATCCAAGTTATGGATAGTTATGGTGTAAGTATACAGTACCAAAGGGGCATATCTCAAAATAGGGAACCCGCCAAAGAGTCTGGTTTAGATGATCAATGGGTGGTTTTAGGGTCACCCAATTTGAGAAACATCCAAATCTTGCACTGTAAACAGCACCTGTATTGGTTATATATCCACTGATTCTGGTATTCAACCATTCTTGACCAATCATCGCTGGTTCCGAACCCACTGGCGCCATGTTCTACAGAAGCGGCCTCTGCGCAGAACGGCTTGCTGTACGGGACGGCAGCGCACACAGCGCGCCCACATGACGGTGACAACGGGGCTATTTGGGTTGTCTTCCCCAGGAAAGTGATTCATGACATCTCTATGGAAACATCGCAGCACACTCACATTGCTGACCCTGCTGCGGTGTGGGGTGCGGTCTGATGAAATTGATTCACAACATAGGTAGCACAAGCTTCAGCCAATCGACAAACAAAATGCATGACATTGCATGACACTCCTCATGTGTTCCTGGTATCTCCTGGGTGCATTTTGATTTCTAGGCCCGGAGAGGGACACTAATTGAGGAGCGTCTCGTAACCCTTGTGTCGTCTCCTTGCACTGCCTGTGACCATCTCATACTGCTCACTTGGCACAACTATCTGTCTTGTGGTGGATTTTTGAAAGAAACAGCTGTTAATCCGCGCATATCCACGCCATGTCATCAGCAAGCTGTGTTGATTAATCAGTTCAGCGGTCTCATGGTCATGAACAAAACCTGGCAGAAAATCTACAACCAGTGCATCCTATGGATGTGCATATGTTTTTTTCCCACAAACAAGAACTAAGAAAGCACGTGTGCAGGATCAACGATTGAATCCACCGCAAAAGCCACTTGCAGAACATAATCTTGCAGTCTTTCTTAAGTCAAAACCGACCTGTTTCTCCTTCTTGAATCGAGAAGGTTTGTGAAAATCCAGAAAGCAGCCAACCATTGGGCTGCTCGAATGAAACTCGCTGCGCTAGTCACACTCCCATCTACGACGACTGCACCGTAGAAGCGACTTCGGCGGCTGATCGGCCGCTCTTTTTGATGCCCTTTGCCAGAAAGACCACCTGAGCTGATCACTCTGCAGGACCCATGACTCATGGGAGATCCCCTTCAAAAACCTGCTTACACTAAACAACTTGATCAACTGGGTGGGGTAAGCCCTAACATAAATTAAGAATGATTATGATCAAGAAAAAAAAACACAGGGATTTAATATCCAACCATAACATACCATAACCATGCTGTAATGTAAACCAACAAAATATGTGAAGGTAGGTCACAAGCGATCTATGATTCAAATTGGGCTTTATTGTGGTGGATTTCCTCTAAGCATCGATTAGCGTCAATCATGATAGATGGACGACTTGACCCCCTCCTCATGTCGTCTTGATTCAGCCAGCAGCAAAATTGGATAATTGTGGGATGCCATCTGTGCCAAACATTGAAAATGAAGACAGACCGATCATAATGATTGGTGACACATAAGGCAATATAAGCGAGTATATATATCGGAATATTACTATTTGGGATGTTTTTCAGAAACAACCACAGTTGTTCAAGTTCCTCTTCTGGACCCAGTAATCCATCCATATGAGGAGGCATCCAAGGTGGTATAGGTATACTGCTGTTGCAGAGCCAGCTGGAAAACCCAACATGGATTTGGTGATACTAACCACAGGTGATTTAAGACCTGGGGACCCCAAACCAATAGTGGCGGGGACTTTGTATGACTTGAAGTTTTCATTTCAAGGACAAAAACAAGTTGATTAAATTGATCGGTGATCCAGAAAATTCATGCATTCATGCAACAATATGACCATAAACAAATCTTGACAGAATGCTGAATTGGTTGGTGGTGTCAATCATCACCAAACATGTGGGTCAAACAGGCTAGTCATCCGGGGTATGAGGGAAAATAAAACATATTTGAAGCTGACGAAAGTGGAGGATATATAGTATGCAACCATGGCTGCTTCTTTCATAATTTTGACAATCCAACAACGTTCGCGGTTTGTCCTGGAAATTGAATTCATTAATTATATAGATTGCCAGTCAGAATTTCCCATAGTGCCTTCAGTTGCTACGCTTCACAGAAACATTTAGTAACCCTAGCCGGTTGCTGGTTATAACTTATAACTATATAATCCCTCTGAAAAATATGCTTGCTTATTTACCAACCATATCAAAGTCATTGAGGCAAATTGAAAAAAAACTAATCAATCAAACCACCAACTAGCAAACCTATCCCGTCGGTTGATTCATAGCTCTTGTTGTTGGTTTGATTCGTAGCTTACTCAACCATTCTCCCGCCACGAATGTGCTGACGGTCAGCAACCAGCAAGCCATTCATCGCTCAGCAACTGAGGCTCCAAACACTTCCACTAAAAGGTACAGCACATACACCACCTCGAAGCCGTCAGGACCGAAACACGAAATTGTACAAACACGTGCACATTGACATACATGATTTGCGACAAGTGGCACTGAATGAACCATTCACAACTAACGCACTACGACATCATAACTGGCATTTCTTCAAACAATGTTGCTGGTGATGCCTCGTCTTACCTGGAAGTAAAAAAAGGCAACTATGTTCAACTGCTGAGGATGGTGATTTGCTCCTTCGCTCGTTGCTAGGACTTCATCAACCTTGCAATCTCCTACCAGAATCAAAAACAAAGGGGCACAACTGCATGACGGGGACAGTCGGGTCATCCTAGCAAGAAACGGTAGGAAAACAATAATCATACACATTCATACACAATGATTGCACGGAACCAACCTACAGCGTCAGCCACAAAACCAATTAGTCAAGAGTGCCCCACTTTGCTTACACCCAGCATCCTCAGTCCTGGAACAGCCTGGAGCTGGGTATCAAAATTTCAAATGTTTCAAGAGCATATAATGCACATATGAAATGTTTGGGAGGCATTGCCATCACATCCCTAACTTGCTCCCCCTCTTTGACGGGTGGGAAACCAGCTTAGGTTTTTCGAGAAATCAAGGCGCAAACCTACGGGATTTTCATGCCGCGCTCTGGTTGTTGATATGGCAACCAGAAGGGTCATAGCCCCTTCCACCACCCATCCCTGACCCATGGCCAAGCCTTGTCTGTTGCGTTTCTCGGCCACAACAAGTCCTTGGCGTGGGCCGCACAGGAGCGTTCGATGGACCCATCTCCATGGATCGGTCCTGCGCGGCCCACGCCCAGGACTCCGCTTCACAATGGGCTCCGGCCTTCGGTGGATTGTTTCCGGTAGCGCTGTGGCTCAGAACCCCCAGTCATGGATGACACATGTTCTCTGTGACCATCAAACATGAAAGAACCATTTCAAATATTTTGAAATGATGTATGGTGATGTATGACGATGTATGGGGATGTATGACGATGTATGGGGATGTATGGGGATGCATGGGGATGTATGAGGATCTATGATGATGTATGAGTCATACTGAGTGCTGACTTGGTTGGTTCAAACAAAATCAATAAAGTTCACAAAATGTTGTGGTGGTTTTAATCATCACCAGAAATGTGGATCAAACAATCTCTCTATGTGCAAGAACAAAACATATTTGAAGCCAACGAAGAGCAAAGGATAAATAGTGTGCAACTATAGAATAGCTCTTGTCATGAGTTTGACCATCTAACTATGTTCACTATGTGGGCTCGTCGTGGGAATTGAATCTATGATTAAATTGCCAGTCATACTTCTTCAGCATGACTATAGCTGCTACGCTTCACAGCTACCGTTGGTAACCATAGCCGTTTGGTGGATATAATCCCTCTGACAAATATGATTGCTGATAATTCAACCAAACATCCCAAAGTCATTGGGGCAAATTGACAAAAAAAACAAGTGAATCAAACCACCAACCAGTAAACTTATCCAGCGGGTTGATTCATATGTCTTAGCTTTGTTGTTGGTTCATTCGTAGCCTACTCATGCCTGCTCAGCCATTCTCTCGCCACGAATCTGCTGACAGTCAGCAGTCAGCAATCATCAAGCCATTCAGGTCTCAGCAACTGAGGTTCCAAACGCTTCCACTAAGGTACATCACATACACCACCTCGAAGCCGTCAGGATTAAAACACAACTGCACAACATGTTTCTACAGACCGGCACATTGAAATACATTGATTTTTGAATGATCCATTCACAACTAACGGACTAACGCACGACGAGAACGCAAGTAACGTTTTGTCAAAATATGTCGCTTGTGATGTCTGTATAGTCCATCTTGCAAGCTGTTGTTTGGTGATCTTACTTCAAACTCTAACTCTAGCTAAATGATGTGGGGCGAATTCGATCTGTGGTCATTTTGTTCAAAACTATGCCAATCAAAGCGGTTGACGTGCTTGATAGATCAAAACCACAGAACGGCGTCCGAAGAACCACAGTACAGCATGCACCATGGTCATCCAAGTCTACAGTCCACAGATCTTATGAGAATACACTGTGATCTTCCCTGCACTCCTGGGTATACGCCTGGGTTCAAACAACCATGGTCACTTGGGATTCTTTCACCTTGGAAATAGCTCTATCAGGTCCACCATTTCAGGATCAAGGCTCACGTGGAGCCGCTAAACGCGTCCAACGTCTACCAGTCAAGGCCATCATATTTAGCAGCGTCCGCCAGGCAAAGCAATCATACTATTCATCCTTTGCGTAGGTCCAAACTTACCTGAAATTGAAAAGAACTGCGCACCATGTCACCATTGTTGAACTCTTCAGGATGGCGATTAGCTCCTTGGCTCCTTGCCACAACTTCATGAAGCAAACTGGGCGGTGGTGAGCACCAAACGGCCAGGGAGGGCGTCATCCTCTGATATACAAAGAGCGACGATAATGTGTAAATGAGCAGCGTCAAAAACTTGTAGCGAAACTCTAAATAATCTCAAACCACTTTCGCGCTCACTTTCCCGTCACTTTCGCGACACAGGTTTTCACTTTTGCGACAGGTTTTTTCGTGAATTCACTTTCGCGGCACTTTCACGGCGGAAATCGTGGATAACATGTCTTAGCTCACCCTTTCTTCACACATCTCATCTGTCCATCTTCGGATCTCCCCCGAGAAACAAATCACTACAAATCAAGATAATTGTACGCTTGGAGAATTCCAACTATTGGAGAGGAGGGAGATTCGGGGACATTGCGACGTGCGGGCATGGACAACTAGCCTCCTTTGATCTGGACATGCGGTACTTTCGTGGCACTTTCGCGGGGCTTTCGCGGGACTTTCGCGGATTTGGTTTGGGAATTTGGGATTTTCACTGACTGACTGCCTCGCGCAAATATATATAGTAAGTAACAGATTATGATGATTATGTTGATTTTCGCGGTCACTTCTCGACAGTACTCATCGTCATCACTTTCGCGGCACTTTCTCCCGGCTTTCGCGGCCTGAGTTTTCACTTTCGTGGACGTATCCCAGATTAACTTTTATATGAATTCCTTACTTGAGGTTTTTTGACGTGGCTCAAATGTACATGCAGGATGCGTGACATAGCAGAACCAAGTACAACCTTGCTACCTCCTACCACAATCATAACCAAACGTGCGCTGACAGCATGACGCAAACAAAACAGACAAGGGGCCATCCAAGCAACCAGCAATGCCATCCTAGCAACCAGCAGCTGCAGCAATAGCTGGTAATCTAAAAAAAAGGAAGGGAAGAGACAATCATACACAGGGACTCTACAGAACCAACCCGCAGCCTCCAGCCACGAAACCGGCATATTGAATAAGCGGTGAAATATCACATGTTTCCGCTTGCTTGAAATCTTAATAGAGGAATTCTCCAAGGATTCTAGAAACTAACAAAGAGAAAAATGAAAATACTCAAATCCAAAACCGAAAAACTTGACAGCCTCCCTGTCGTTCTAAGGCCCAGGGCGCCACGACGGGAAGCAAGACGACATCACTGTGCGATATCTTCTTGTTTCCCATCCGGCCGAAGGAGGCCGAAGGGTGCTGCCACTGGCTCCAGGCCTTGGGGATTCCACGCACTGAAATTGTGACTCCGGCCCTTCAGAACCCCATGAGCCAGAAATTGTGACTGAACGCTTCAGTTTCTGTTTTGCTCGAGGCAGCTGCAGCCAACCTGTCACAAATTTCAATGATATACCGACATATTACCAGATTATTTTAGAGTATGTTGGAAAATAATTCATGCTAGTTTGCAACAATGATAGTTGATGATGGTTGGCGGAAGCTAATGAAGGTTCAGTCGGACAAAGCCAACCAGGGGCCATCCTAGCAACAAGCAGTGCCATCCTAGCAACCAGCAGTTGCAGCAATAGCTGGTAATTTCAAAAAAAAGGAAGGGAAGAGACAATCATACACAGGGACTCTACAGAACCAACCCGCAGCCTCCAGCCACGAAACCGGCATATTGAATAAGCGGTGAAACATCACATGTTTCCGCTTGCTTGAAATCTTAATAGAGGAATTCTCCAAAGATTCTAGAAACTAACAAAGAGAAAAATGAAAATACTCAAATCCAAAACCGAAGAACTTGACAGCCTCCCTGTCGTTCTAAGGCCCAGGCCGCCACGACGGGAAGCAAGACGACATCACTGTGTGATATCGTCTTGTTTCCCGTTCGGCCGAAGGAGGCCGAAGGATGCTGCCACTGGCTCCAGGCCTTGGGGATTCCACGCACTGAAATTGTGACTCCGGCCCTTCAGAACCCCATGAACCAGAAATTGTGACTGAACGCTTCAGTTTCTGTTTTGCTCAAGGCAGCTGCAGCCAACCTGTCGCAAATTTCAATGATATACCGACATATTACCAGATTATTTAAAACTATGTTGGAGGATAATTCATGCTAGTTTGCAACAATGATAATTGATGATGGTTGGTGGGGGCTCATGAAGGTTCAGTCGGACAAAGCCAACCAGGGGCCATCCTAGCAACAAGCAGTGCCATCCTAGCAACCAGCAGCTGCAGCAATAGCTGGTAATTTCAAAAAAAAGGAAGGGAAGAGACAATCATACACAGGGACTCTACAGAACCAACCCGCAGCCTCCAGCCACGAAACCGGCATAATTGCCTAAGCGGTGAAATATCACATGTTTCCGCTTGCTTGAAATCTTAATAGAGGAATTCTCCAAAGATTCTAGAAACTAACAAAGAGAAAAATGAAAATACTCAAACCCAAAACCGAAGAACTTGACAGCCTCCCTGTCGTTCTAAGGCCCAGGCCGCCACGACGGGAAGCAAGACGACATCACTGTGTGATATCTTCTTGTTTCCCGTCCGGCCCAAGGAGGC
>VSDK01007408.1:471210-509488 GCA_009767595.1 Symbiodinium kawagutii | reverse complement strand
AAAAAAAAGGAAGGGAAGAGACAATCATACACAGGGACTCTACAGAACCAACCCGCAGCCTCCAGCCACGAAACCGGCATAATTGCCTAAGCGGTGAAATATCACATGTTTCCGCTTGCTTGAAATCTTAATAGAGGAATTCTCCAAAGATTCTAGAAACTAGCAAAAAAATGAAAATACTCAAATCCAAAACCGAGGAACTTGACAGCCTCCCTGTCGTTCTAAGGCCCAGGCCGCCACGACGGGAAGCAAGACGACATCACTGTGTGATATCGTCTTGTTTCCCGTCCGGCCGAAGGAGGCCGAAGGATGCTGCCACTGGCTCCAGGCCTTGGGGATTCCACGCACTGAAATTGTGACTCCGGCCCTTCAGAACCCCATGAGCCAGAAATTGTGACTGAACGCTTCAGTTTCTGTTTTGCTCGAGGCAGCTGCAGCCAACCTGTCACAAATTTCAATGATATACCGACATATTACCAGACTATTTAAAACTATGTTGGAGGATAATTCATGCTAGTTTGCAACAATGATAATTGATGATGGTTGGTGGGGGCTCATGAAGGTTCAGCCAGACAAAGCCAACCAAATCCTAGCAACCAGCAATGCCATCCTAGCAACCAGCAGCTGCAGCAATAGCTGGTAATTTAAAAAAAAAAGGAAGGGAAGAGACAATCATGCACAGGGACTCTACAGAACCAACCCGCAGCCTCCAGCCACGAAACCGGCATATTGAATAAGCGGTGAAATATCACATGTTTCCGCTTGCTTGAAATCTTAATAGAGGAATTCTCCAAAGATTCTAGAAACTAACAAAGAGAAAAATGAAAATACTCAAATCCAAAACCGAAGAACTTGACAGCCTCCCTGTCGTTCTAAGGCCCAGGCCGCCACGACGGGAAGCAAGACGACATCACTGTGTGATATCTTCTTGTTTCCCGTCCGGCCGAAGGAGGCCGAAGGATGCTGCCACTGGCTCCAGGCCTTGGGGATTCCACGCACTGAAATTGTGACTCCGGCCCTTCAGAACCCCATGAGCCAGAAATTGTGACTGAACGCTTCAGTTTCTGTTTTGCTCGAGGCAGCTGCAGCCAACCTGTCACAAATTTCAATGATATACCGACATATTACCAGATTATTTAAAATTATGTTGGAGGATAATTCATGCTAGTTTGCAACAATGATGGTTGATGATGGTTGGTGGGAGCTAATGAAGGTTCAGTCGGACAAAGCCAACCAGGGGCCATCCAAGCAACAAGCAGCGCCATCCTAGCAACCAGCAGCTGCAGCAATAGCTGGTAATTTCAAAAAAAAGGGAGGGAAGAGACAATCATGCACAGGGACTCTACAGAACCAACCCGCAGCCTCCAGCCACGAAACCGGCATATTGAATAAGCGGTGAAACATCACATGTTTCCGCTTGCTTGAAATCTTAATAGAGGAATTCTCCAAAGATTCTAGAAACTAACAAAGAGAAAAATGAAAATACTCAAATCCAAAACCGAAGAACTTGACAGCCTCCCTGTCGTTCTAAGGCCCAGGCCGCCACGACGGGAAGCAAGACGACATCACTGTGTGATATCGTCTTGTTTCCCGTCCGGCCGAAGGAGGCCGAAGGATGCTGCCACTGGCTCCAGGCCTTGGGGATTCCACGCACTGAAATTGCGACTCCGGCCCTTCAGAACCCCATGAGCCAGAAATTGTGACTGAACGCTTCAGTTTCTGTTTTGCTCGAGGCAGCTGCAGCCAACCTGTCACAAATTTCAATGATATACCGACATATTACCAGATTATGTTGGAGGATAATTCATGCTAGTTTGCAACAATGATAGTTGATGATGGTTGGTGGGGGCTCATGAAGGTTCAGCCGGACAATGTATGTGAGATCGGAGGTCAGAGGAAAACATTTAATACGTTTATCAAATGTGTCAATGTTTGGGGGTAACTCTGGGCAAATGTTGGCGTAATAGATCAATAAGTGCTTCAAACGTAGAATGAGCTATCCTCAACCACAATTTGTCAAACTATGTGGTAAATGTCACCATTGACCACCAAGAAACTATATCAGTATATCCGTTACCAACGTCATGTGCCAATATGTGCCAACCATTCACTCGATATTGTTCTCGTGATTGCTGCTGGTGACTGGTGAATCATCTCCCCACGTCAAAACCCATTGTTCAACAATGAATCCATTGATTGATCACTACTTAAACTCATGGCTGAGCTCCATCAAATAAGAGACAATCAACCCATAAAAACTGGAGCCAAAGGGCGGGTGACCGCCTCCTGAACGAACACAATACACACTTCAGCATAGATGTGGCCTTCTCGGTCTCTAGCGGATCAACCAGAACAGCGGCCTTTTGGGCCCTATACCGGAGAAGCGTGGCAATGTCCTCTGAGAAGTCCAGGTCCAACACGGTCTCCTCCAGGATTTTCAGGTCACGGCATTGCAGGCATCCTGCGTCTGAGGGTGAATTCTGGCAAGTAGCTCTCGATGCCTTCCGTCTCTGGAAGCCAAATGCGGCCTTTGAAAACTTCCTCTAGGCCCTAGGCATTGCTTCTTGGTGTAGGACGATGACACTTCCCATGCAGGAAACAGGCGGTGAGGCCCCACGATTCGCCGACAACTGTCTCTGCGATCTTTTTAAGTGCCCAAGATCTCCAGGAGGGAATGCGTTCCAATGATTGGCATGATGAGCTTCATCAGAAACCAGAAGCTTGCAGTGAGCACCCAACTGTAAGAGGCCATGCATCACAACTGTTTTCTTCAGTAAGTGCGCGAGTACGGCAGCAAGCCAAAAACCAGAAGCTTTGCAGTTGTAGCGGCGCGCCTATTGAAAAAGGCAGGTGTGATGCATGGCCACCACTCACGAGAGTGTTTCACTTTGCCACCAATCAGTTCTGCCACTGGCATACCTGCAATTACGGACTGCTCCATCGATTCCGGTGTACAGCTGTTCTTGATCAATCATCGCTGGTTCCCACAAGCGCCATGTTGGCGAAAGCGGCATCTTTGCAGAACGGCTTGCACGACGCGACCACATGAGGTGATGGAAGGAAAGTGGCACCACATGGTTTTCCCCACGAAGATTATTAATGAGTCAAACATTGCAACACACTCGCATTGCTGGCCCTCTTACAATAGGGGGGTTCAATGACAATGATTCCCAACACAGGTAGCATGAGCTTCAGCTAATTGAGCCAACAAATTGCATGACATCGCATGACACTCCTCATGCAGTTCTGGCATCTTGATTTCTAGACTTGAAAAAATAACTGATTGAGGGGTGTCTTGTACCACTTGTGTCGTCTCCTTGCACTGTCTGTGACCGCCTCATACTGCTGACTTGACACAACTTTCTGTCTCGTGGTACATGCTCCAATCAAATCAGCTGTTAATCCACGCATGGCCAAGCCATGTCATCAGCAACCTGTGTTGACAAATCAGTTCAGCGGTCTCATGGTCAGGAACAAAGCCTGGCAAAAAATCTGCAAGTACTGCATCCCACTATTCTTCGACAAACAAGAACCAAGAAACTACTTGGTGGCTTATAGATCCCTAGCTAAAAAAAAATAGTGGTTATATGGTAAATCAATCATATCCCAAAAACACTAAAAACCTAAGTTAGTGGGTATAAGCCATCCAGACTACATTTGCATGATAAACAATTAATTCCACCATTAAAGCCACTTGCAGTCTTTGGCAGGACATCATCTTGCAGTCTTTCTACAGTCAGGTCAAAAGCGACCGATTTCTCTTTCTTGAATCGAGCGGGTTTGTGAAAATCCAGGAAACAGCCAACCATTGGGCTGCACGAATGAAACTCGCTGCGGTAGTCGCACTCCGATCTACGACGACTGCACCGTAGAAGTGACTTCGGCGGTTCGTCGGCGGCGGCTCTTTTTGATGCCCTTGGCCAGAAAAACCACCTGAGCTGATGACGGCGCAGGACTCATGGGAGATCACCAATCCACTTCAAAAACCTGCCTATTAACAATTTAAGTCAACAGGGTGGGGCAAGCGTTAAAATAAGTCTACGGTGATTCTAATCAGGACAAAATGAGATAATGTCCAACAATGACCATGCGTGGTCTAGATTATGTAACCCAACAAGAAATGTGAAGTAGATCACAAACGACCTATGGTTCGACTTGAGGCTTAGTGTGGTTGGTATCTTATTAGCATGGAGTAGCATCAATCATGATGGATGGACCACTTGATCCCGTCGTCATGTCGTCTTGATTCATCCAGCAGCAAAATTGGATCTTTGCGGGATTCCATCTTTGGCAAACATTTGAAAATCAAGAAAGACCAGTTCACTATGTCATAATCATTTTTGACGCATACGGGAGTATAAGCGAGTATTAGATTTGGGATATCCAAAAAATCAAAAACAGTTGCTCAGGTTTGTTATGGGGACCCAGTAATCTGGCCATTGAAGAGGCATGCTGTCAGGTGGTATACTTCTGTTGCAGAGCTAGAAAGCCCAGCATGATGCATGGGTTCGGCTTTTATATGATTATATCATGGTACTAAGCAAAATCAGACCTGCGGACCTATAGCGACGGGGACTTTGTTTGACTTGATGGATTCAAGAACAAAAACAAATTGATCGGCAATCCAGAAAATCCATGCATCCGTGCAACAAAATGACCATATGAATAAAGTTCAAAAGAATGCTGAATTGGTTTGTGGTTTTACAATGTTTCAATCATCAGCGAAAATGTGGGTCAAACAGGCTGGTCATGCCAGGCATGAGGAAAAATAGGAGATATTTGAGGCCAACAAAGGGTAGAAGTGAATAGTTTGCAACTATAGATTGCTGCTTTCAAAAGTTTGACAATCCAACGATCACTATGCAACTGATAATTGAATCTATTGAATTGCCAGTCATAATTCTCCAGTGTGACTCGAGTTGCTCCCCTTCACAGCTACCATAGGCGACCTTAGCCGGTTGTGGTTATAATCTGTCTGACAAATATGATTCTTATTCATAGCCTGTCACGGATCTGCTGACGGTCAGAGGCTCCAAGCACTTCCGCTAAGGTATAGCACATACACCACCTCGAAGCCGTCAGGATCGGCGCACAATAGTTTACAAGGACTTACTATTTACTACATACACGGTACTGAAAGAACCATGCATAACTCATAACTCACGCACTCCAGCATAGTAACTAGTATTTTGTCAAAAGATGTTGCTTGTGATGTCTAGTCAGTCCATCTTGTATAGCAACATTGTTTGGTGATTTTGAAAGTGCAAGCAATTGAGGTGGGGTCAATTTGAAGCGGGGTTTTTGTTCAGAACAACAATATATGCTCATCAAAGCGGTGGCGGTGCTTGATAGATCATAACCACAGCACTGCTTTCCGTGATGACATAAGAAACTTCAGGCATGGTATCCGAGGAATAGCAGGTCCATGCATGTCCCATGGTATTCCAAGTCTAAAATGGTCTAAATATGATCTACCATGATCTCCCAGGCAAACTCCTGGGCATATTCCTGGGTTCATCCAGCCTTTCACGTTCAAAACATTTACAAATAGCTCGACATATCAGGTCCACAATTTCAAGGACCAAAGCTCAAGTGGAGCCGCTAAACCTTCCGTCTACCAGTCAAGGCCATATGTTTAGCAACTTCCGCCAGGCAAGGCGGTCAAAATATGTGGCCTTGGCATAGGTCCAAACCTACCTGGAAGTGGGAAACAAAACTACGCACCATGTCACCGTTGTTGAACTGTTCAGGATGGTGATTTGCTCCTTTGCTGTTCAATCAATTGTAAAAAAAGAGAGCAGAAACATTTAGAGCCGCGGAAATTGAAAGAGCAACTGGCACTAGTAGTGATGCTGCTAGTATCTGCTACTGCTGCTAATTAGTACTAGTACTACTGCCACAACTACTAGATCACAACAGGAACTACAGCTGCAGAATTGGCAGCAGCAAAACCTATAGCAACAACAACAACAGCAGCAGCAGCACGACCACGACCACGACCACGACCACGACCACGACTATCGCTGCTGCTACTACTGCTGCTGGTACTGCTGGTACTGCTGGTACTGCTGCTGCTGCTCCTACTACTCCTACTACTACTACTACTACTACTACCACTACTACTATTATTACTACTACTACTACTACTGCTGCTACTACTACTACTACGACTACTACCACTACTACTACTACTACTACTACCACCACTACTACTACTACTACTACTACTACTACTACTACTACTACTACTACTACTACGACTACGACTACGACTACGACTACGACTACGACTACGACTACGACTACGACTACGACTACGACTACGACTACGACTACGACTACGACTACGACTACGACTACGACTACTACTACGACTACGACTACGACTACGACTACGACTACGACTACGACTACGACTACGACTACGACTACGACTACGACTACGACTACTTACTACTACAACAACTACAACTACAACTACAACTACAACTATCACTACAACCACAACAACAAATTTAATGTTAGCAGCAGCATCAGAAGCATCAGCAACAGCTGCGCCACCAACTAGGACCATAATAGAAGGAAGCATCAAGAGGAAAATAGCAATTCAGGAAAACGTTAAAAAAAACAGCATTTGGGCATCCGCGCTGTGATAGCGAGTCTGCTGGGACTTCGAATCATCTCCTGAGATTTTCAATCGTGGCTGTCGACATGGGTCCCCTGTGTTGTGCCATGGGCAGTGTTTTTGCTGCGAGCACTGATTTGTGGACCCAAGCATCCACTAGAGTGAGCCTCGTGCAGTAAATTCGACCATCGTAGCACGATATTTGTAGTGGGAAACCTACCAGTAGTCAACTGCTATCAATCAATTGTTCACGAAACAAAAAAAGTCCATCTGTTGATCTGTTGCCATCTGTTTCTGTCGTGGCTTTGAGCTTCCGGAAGGACAAATGTTGACTGATTGGCACTGATTGGCATCCTAGTGGATCAAAAGGCTTAGCAACTAACCAAAATTAATAATGGCTAGCAAAATGTTAGTAACCAACAATGACGACTGAAAATATCTGAACATGATTATGGCATAATTCTAGTGAATGCTTCAGAAGTGATACAACATTGAAAAATGCCTTCAACAATAGCTAAATATGGTCCATACATATTAATTAACACTCTTGAATCATAAAGATAGATTTTCTCAAACTGTCTCAAACAATCATGACAGGAATGACAGAAAAGTTATCGCGTGGGGCACTTGCAATCACAGACACTTTGGCTCCATAGAACAGGTTTTCTGAACCCGCTAAGGTTCCTCGGATTCTTCAAACATGTTCCACCAATCAACAGCCCCGGAGCAGTGTCAGCCACAGGTCATTCGGGCGTCCAACTTGATTCATTGCTCGACCTGCCGTCTGTTAGTATGTAACAATGTTGATAAGGCTAACAAGTGATACTATGTTCAAGTTGATATTGTCATAACACATTCACATAACTTGTAAATTTGTAATAACATGGATGACACGTATTGTCTTGTCTTATCAAACAATGTGTTATATCATGTTGTATTGCTGCCATAGAACAACAAGCATAGAGTCGCAGAGTTGCGACCTGCCAGCCCTCTTCTGACTCAGTCAAACTCAAAACTGATGACTTTTGCGTTCTCCATCGTTGGGCCTGCCAAATATCATGTACCCTAGAACTTCCCCAACCGTGAGGAACGACGGCAACAACAAGAGCAACAATAATATAATTGCGAGATCAGATCCAAAATGCTAGAAAATTGACCTCCAGGGTTCTCCAGGCATAGGGCTGTTCTTATGGATCTCCAACTGATCATTTTTCACCGCCAACCCTATTATATAAACCATATCGATCAACAACTCTGAGCCATCGTGACGTGTTACTGTAACCACTATTATATAACTCTGATAAATCGTGATTGAAATGTAGTGATGGTCATTGCCCATTGTTAACCACCACCAACCAGCAATATTAATCATTGATTATATAATGCTCATGAGATGTTATGAGAGGTCAATATGGCTGGCAGTGCTTAAGACAATTTAATCAATGTTTATCCTTATTGTTGAAAACATGGATTTAAGTTTACTAAGCGCTGCTAGCCTATGTCTAGTCATTAGCCATAATCAACCTCTCATTAACCATGAATGATGCAAATCATCAACCATGACTGATTTGTTCGCATCGCCAGGGCGGTTTCCACCAGACCACCAGCCGTGGCTAGCTGGGCTTCCCCACCGCTCCAAGGGCCATCCAAGCACAGGCCATAGCACTTCCCATCACTGCGCCCACAATCACCTGTGCCTAACACACACAGGGGTCGTTGGCCAAGCATAGATCAACAGTGGTGAATGAATGCATAATCAATGGTGAATCGTGGATAGTACTGGTGAATACAGTGGTTAATGATGGCTAAGACTGGTCAATAATGGCTAATAATGAAATATATGGATAATACTAATTAAGAGGGTTGAAAATGATTAATAATATAATAGTTGGATAGTAACTGTGAATAGTGCTGCTAAAGAATACTGCTTAATAGTGGTTACAGCAATAATGGTTGATAAGAGCTGATACTTGTGGTGCATGATGATTCGTGTGAGAGATTGGGAGATCCAATTTGCATATGCATATGTAAAAACATATTTGATGCTAGATCCCCAGCTGGTTAGAGTGAAACTGGCGAGGTGTTCTAACACATCTATACGTATCAGTCTACCCGCACTCCCCCGTGGGACTCTATATCTCCAAATGATCCTTTTAATCAAGAACACCAGCAGTGGTTGCTGTACCCAAATGTATGAGCCCACATGGTGGCATATTGTTTTTCTTCAGAATTGGTAGATGTTGCTTGCGGCCATCTGCTACTGATGTATGCTAATTGTCTAATTGCAGTAATTAGATCTGTCCGCATTTGGGTCAATGCGGTGCGTCTTGGCCACAAGTAGAAATCAGTCAAGTGTTTCTGCAATTGAGGCCCCCAAACAAAACACAAGGTCTCGAGAGCTAAATCTCAGTGTCCTGTTTTGCCCTAAGCGCTTGCCCCGTGAGAACGAAACATTTTAAGAGCCAAATATATGATATATTAATCACGAATTTCACACTTCTGGAATTCATGGGATTCATTGGACCTTCATAGAAAGCAGAACCACTGTTAGTAGAATAGAATCACCCTTCAGGCCGCCCACAAGAGGGAGCTGGTCCACTTCTGTGCAGCCATTGGGGTGAAAAAACAATCTTGGCTTATCAATGAGCTCTGGACAATCCTTGCAGAACCACTGGGATGGCATGGATGGCGTAGTGATTCGACATTCAAGCGAAGCATCCTTCAATTTGTGAATCTATTGTGGCTTGGTATCTACAAAACCTACCCCTGAATGTTGCCAAAGCCACATGGATTGATGGATGAGAAGAAAGTCTCTTTGCTCAGCTCTAGATGCTATGGTGGTTAAGTCAGCTATGACCAAACGATTCCTCGCAAGACCTGTGAGCGACTGATGTGACTTTGTGGTCCGCTGCCGGGCATCTGCAGGGGCCAAATAAACTATCTGGGAAGAACAGGATTGAAGATCCCAACAGCTCGACGAGTGCGCAACCAACATGGTGAATTGACCCAATAGGCCCGATCATTTCGACTGGGTTGGTTGTATCCAGTTGCGATTGTCCAAATCACGGCTGCACAATCCCTTGCAACGTGGTTCCACGCTGTAGCAGCGCAGCACTTGGTATGGTAGGGGGTTGTCTCCACTTGTACACCAGCCGTTTGCAGTATATAGGGGAATTGCTTAGCTGCTTCCCGATTCAATGGTTGGTTCCTTTTGGATAATATTGGCCAACGGGGGGCTATTATCGTTTCTAGAAAAGCCAGGCCAACTCCACTTCATTCATGCATGCACCAACTGTACACCAGCCCGGAGCACCCAAGTGTGATGGCCACAAACTACTCGCAACACCTCAGCACATCCAGTTGCAGTGGGTACAGGGTAGCGAGGGATAGATTCACAGAAGCAGCATCTTGGAGATTGTTATTTCAGGTTATTCCTAAATGTTGGTTTTGCGGGTGTTTGAGTGGAGAGGGGAGGGCCACCAGTGGCATTGGCCGCTGTGGATCATACTTCTGAAATCAATTCCGCTGTAAATCCGTCTGGCCAAAGGTTGTGAAAGCTTGCTGATGTTGAAGTCTGAATTTGTCTGACAATTCGAAGACACAGCTAGCCCGAGGATGCTGCAATCTCTGAACAATGTCAAAGTGGAGAAGAAGAACACTTGCAACTGTGCATCATGAATCCAATTTGGCACGAGTCATAAATCCAATCAACATAGAAATTAGTTTATTGACCATCATGGAAATTGGTTTGATGTTTTGATGCGATGGATCATAGATCCAACACGCAAATATTGGATAACCATCCCGCGCTCAATATCTGAACCATTTACATCTTGAGGATATTTGAGTTTGTTTCAATTTGACAATTTTTCTACTCCATGATGGCTATAGCCAGTGTTAGCTGATTATCAACCACTATTGGCTGATTATGAATCACTCTAAACTTCTAAACTACGGTTCATGAATCGCTGTCATTAATCACTGTTAGTTGACTATTAACCACCATTTATAATCACTACTGGTATTAACCGCTAATGACCAGTGTAAGCAGTTGTTAGTCAATATAATAACCACTACTCATTAGTCAAACTAATTGGTCTACTACTATTAACCGCGGTTTATAACCACTACACTGGTATAATTCCAATGTGTTGATTTAACAAATGCGGTTGAACTTCCGTGCGCTTCCAATTCCTTGGATCCATGCGCTGACCAATGCTGCTGCGCACAGCAAGAAGGCTGAAACAGCTCGGGACCTCGTCGCAACGATGGCAACCAATCAGCCCAAGTAACGTTCGCCTTGAAACTACCAAGAGTTTTTCCTAAGCTTATAAACTCCATCCATTTTTGCCGTGATTTTGAGAAATCCCCTTATGTTATGATGTTTGAATACGAGCATGTTTCTTAATTAAATGTAACCCACGTCAAACCCCAAAGTGAGAAATCCAACAATGCCACTATGGACAGGTCGACTTGGCTAGTAGTACCCCGTTGGTGGACATCCGCAACAGAACTGCTTGACGCTCAACCAATAGTGTTACCAACTATATAAGGCTGTCAAAAATGCTGCAACTTCCCCCTGAAATCATCTCACGAAAACTAAGTACCTGGTGATGACCCACTGTGACAAATGCGCAAATTCTTGGGCTTTTTTCAGCTAGGTCAGTTGGCTTCACTTTACTATGAAGCATTGCTTAACCATTGCACATTGCACATTAATATGGACCATCAGGAACTTTTCTTGCCCGTTGCAGACCATGGTTGTTGGCTCTGAACCATTGTTGACCTTTGAATCAGCCTTGCTTAACGACTACACACCATTGCTACTGACCACTATCAACCTTTCTTAAGCATTCGTAACCATTGTTCTCAACCAGTCCCAACCATTAATTATCAATGATCAGCATTTCTTCACTATGTTTCATGCTTAGTTTTGACCAGTATCTATTGTTGACCACTGCCAACAAGTACTGACCATTGTCCATTGTGATTGATCATTATCGAACTTTTTGAAGCATCATTAAACATTTATCATCATTACCAAGCAGTCTCAACCATCTTTTGCTGCTCTCAAACTCACCGTTGCAGCGCTCTCAGCCACCAGCAAGGATACCAAGTGCCGGGCTGGAGCTGCAATGCCCAGCCCACAGCCATGCAGGTTGCAACCTGGGGGACAACTCAAGTGGTTATTTTGCCCATGAGATCATCACAATGGCAAAACGTTGAAGAATGGATGATTCAGGAGCTGTAGCAACCAAAACACTGCCTGAGTGGGGAATCCAAAATCTACTTTCTGACAAAACCTGAACAAACAGTCGAGCTGTTGCTATAGACCCATGCACATAGAAATACAAAGTGGGTCAATCATGGATACTAAGCTGGTTAGTGATGGCGAAACCTAGAATATTTTGCATAGACTGGTTGAACCAGTCGTGAACCCTTTTCTGCTCTGCACTAAAACTATAATTGATTCTTTCACACTAGTATTGCTACGTTGAGGTCCAACAATGTATAGCTATTATGCTCACGCTGTTGTACTGTCTGACAATACCACTTTGGCACTAGTATTCCTAGCGCAGTTACCACACTGATCCGATAATCGTATGACTATACCAGATATCATGAATCATGACTGAGGGCCTAAGTGGTCAATTTGCAGATATCCCGATTCAGCCATAGTTCCTAATCTCCCAGCACAATCGCTCTACGTAGACTATCATGTCAATGTTGAAAGAGCTACTAATGAATTAGGAAAAAGTGGTTTCATACCTCATGGACAGAAAAACTTATTGATCCCAACCAATGGCACACCAACTTGCCACAAGGGGAAGACACCAACCCCAGGCTGCATGCAAATCCTATGGACGCACCGCCGCCACAAAATAGTTTGTTCGTGAAGCAACATACTCAAATCACCATGTACACGCGCAAATTAAATTGTGTTGGCAATGCCTCTTCGAACATGAATAAACAACTTTGTGAATTCATCATGGCACACAGCATGAACACCAACAAGCATAATCTTCCAAACCATGCTGTCTAAGATCTTGCTTCCTTGCTTTTTCAATGCACAAATGTTTGTCTTTAAAGCACATGTCAGCGGCACACACACACACATACATGCATTACAAAGTGCAGTCTTGCAAACCGTGCCTGGAACCATCATGGTTCCCTGCTGCTCCAAATGTGTCCGTGCTATATTTTGCCAGGAAAATAAAAAAATCCATGACGGAGCCCGAAGCAAAGCAGCTGGATGCTAGGTATCCAACCGCCTCTGTCAGCTTGCCTATCCCAAGCATCCTCCATTCATCATCTATCTGCTCAACGTTGTATCTATACTGTCTATCTTTCTGTTGGTCTTGCCATGGAAATCTTCCACCCACCTGCAGAATTTATCAGACATATCTTTGGTACATCGAGATGTGTTCCAGCTAGCTTTTTGATTGATGCCACCATGACGGTAAGTAGGGAGACAGGTCACTCTTGTGCGTGCTGTGTGGTGGGATGAGCAGTCTCATTTTAAACATATTACTGGCGCGTTTGTTATACAGTATGCATTCAAGGTTTGGAAGGTTCATATTTTTGGTTTCAGACCGCACTCAGACCTAGAGACCTCGCTCGGACTTACTTGGGTTCAGGAATTCACAAATGGCAGTGGGTCAAAACCCTGTACCCCTGGTTCCCCTATCATTAACTATTGTTTTCCCTATGAAATTGTTGGTTATTAAAGCCTTGACCCATAGCCAAATGGTACACATAGCAATTGGTTGCGTTTGTTAAGCGTCTATTTCCGGTGGGATCACCAACCTGGCGAAGGTCATCTACCATCCCCATGACACACATCCTACGCCAACTTCCACCAGCTGCTGCTGCGGCGCCAGGGCGTGCGAGGAGGGCATGCCAGGATCATCGAAGGGCGACCCCGCAGGACGTTGCTGCTTCAGCAGCAGCCTGAGGCATCAGCAAGGCTATCACTTGACTGATACCAACATGATGATACAAATTGGTTCAGAATATTGTATCTAAGCAACACTTAAGTTATATATGGTGTATCAACAATTTGTTGATATCAACAGACTGTATCCAGATTGTTACTGACTTGATATTGCGTAATCATGCCATTCAAATACCAAGTGGTTATGACTTAGTCGCAACAGGTATTGGGCATACAGTGTTAAACGACTATTGGGATACAGTACACTATCAACCACTTCATTTCAGCCAATAGGTTCAATAATGGTTCAACAATCGATGAGCAACCGCCAACAATGGGTACAAAACCCATATATTGAATTCCCTTATCCCAATATTGACTGCGTCCAAACCGAGGTTTGTCATTGGGTGGTTTACTCTGCGGGGCAAGGGAGTCAGTCATGGGTATACATATAAAAACTCTATAACGATAGGTACATGGTTTAAGTTGTTCTGGTCGTTGTTGCGTTATGTTGTGTTTGACCATTGTTGTAACAAGCTATATACAACTGATAGTCTAACTATAAACCATGACAATGATTGGTACTGGCAAATCATGTTCAGACCCATTTTAGTGAAATGTATCGAAATGTATTATACATACTGCAGTTTTTAATTACGTAAGATCATTAAGTTTAATGTGTGTGTGATGTGCGTGTACGTATGTCGTGGCTGCATAACGTGGCCGGGGGCCCAATCTCCTCCAAGAAGCCTAGCGGAAAAAAAACAAGAGTTATGTGTTCATCGTTGAAAGGCTTCTGAACTGTCACTGTCCATCCCAATCCATAATCTCTAGGTCCTAACAAGCCTTGGGAATCTTAGCAAAGATTACAGCACTTCTTGAGATTGTGAAGGGTTTTGCGGTGATTTGCGACCATGACCTCCTTCTGCAGAACTGTTGCCGCTCATATGGTCACTGGAAGTAGCGATCACCTAGTGCTTGGCTCCGCACTTGATACGCTTGGTGAGAAATGAAGCAGCGATGCCCCCAAGTGTGATGTAAGGACCTGGGATGCACAGGGACCAACGCTGCCTGGAACCCTTGTGCCGCTATGGCTCTACTAATACCAGCTAAGGGTTTCAACAAAACGACTCTGCTACCGGACCTTGGACACTTATAGCGAAAAACCTCCATGCAAATTGACCATCAACTGAATGGACAAACTATGATAAACTCTGATGCTCAACAGTTCGTTCTGAGATGTCGCCAATGGGGTCAATTTGAATTCCATGCAAAGCAGTTGGTCGTCACCAGCACAGAAACACCAGCACAACAAAATCACCAGCGCGACAAATCCCCAGCACACAAAAACACCAAACCAACTCCCCACCACAAAATCACCAGGCAAAATCCCAGCATGACAAAATCACGAGCACGCAAAATATCAGAGCAAAATCACCACCACAAGATTGCACAAAAAACACCAGCACAACAAAATCACAAGCACAACAAAAATAAACACTAGGGCACAAAGACACCAGCAGCAAAACATCAAAAATGATCCCAGCTGCACATCAACAAAAACATCACCACAACAAAAACTGCAGAAACGGCCACGCCTGCCACACAGAAGCGAACCGATTGGCAGCAAACGTCATGTGATTGAGACATTGGCTGTGTTGATCTTGTATTCTTGACCACTTTTGATCACGCTGGTGGTGCCCGGTTCGGTAGTAAAAACAGAGCGGGCTTTATACATATAAGTCCAAAATATTGTTGTGGGTCAAGAAAATATTGGGTCACATTGGGTCTATTCTTCACCAAGCTGGTACGGTGCCCCCATGATCTTTTCGGGGGCAACTCTTTGACAATGCAACACACCTTTTTTTGTCGCGAGCTAGCTTGGTGCTGAAGTCTACTGCAGACTTGTGTTACAATTCAAGCAGTTGCAACTGATTTGTTTCCTTCTGACCTTGCTCAATCAAAGCCGCAAATTGATCTCTCACATCCTAAAGATGAGCCGTTAGGTGGTGTACTGGAAAGCCCTTTTCGACCACAAACGAAGAGGCTTAACTGGTACCAAACCCAACAACTCAACATTGTGTTGCTGACCCTGATCCAAACCAAAGGACATCAAAGGACTATTTCAGTGAGATCTTTGAGAGCTTCTTACGCTACTGTCATGGGAGTTGTAGGTGAACCCCCGAAAGTTGTACCCACCAATGATAAGGATTTATTAATTACGGGGTTGATAACCACCATCTCCAGAATACTGTCCTTTGCATTTGAACAATGACTGACGTGCTACTGAATGTTCTTGATTCATGACTATTGAAGATCAAACAATCAAGACTATATTAGCAATGATTGAGGGTTATTTGCAGTAAATTGTGCTTGTTAACATAATTCGTGATCAAAAATTGTCCACATTCCACAAGGGGGGTTGAACGAGTGCTCAATCAATCTAAGGATTCGACTCAGGATGTCCCGACGACTGACCACAGCGGCTGTCCTCAACCGTGGTCAAGACGCAAGAGTCAAACAAAGAATCCAACCTCTACGGTTGACAGTTGTTGGTCGCCGTTCTGGTCACGATCACTATTACTTACCCAGGTGGTTTGTAAAAGCGATTGTATAATATCGCCAAAGCAACCATCATAGCCTCAAACAAATCAAATGTGGTTTCTTGAAATAGGGAAACCCCGAAATCATGCAACATTAACCATGTATTGTAATAAACCAGCCACTATTGCGGGGTACCCCCTTTTGAGAAACCACCAAATTCACAAAGTTCAAGAACCGGTTCTGCTCCCTCCACCCATGGTTCCCTGGGTGCCGCGACGCTCCAGCAGTGACTAGCCACTTGCTGGAAGCCTCAGGGGGACCCGGGAAGAGTGGCAACCAAGGATGGCATGTATCATAGGCAAGTTATCAGGGATTGTACACATCGATAATGATTATTGTATATAGGTCATCATGGATTATAAACATTGATGAATATGAGAGCCCTTGACAACCATTGATGCATGAAGATATACGGATTATTCTTATGTTATCAATGGTTGTCATATTCATCCCTGTTTGTGCTTCTATTCAGGATGTCTATTGTTACGACCTGTATATTTTGATGATGCAGCACGTCAATGTACAAGCTTGCATATAGTTGAACATGTGAACCATTGTAGTGCCGCTGTTTTTGTCGCGATCCATCCCACACAATGGACAAGCATGGATAAGCCAAACTACAGCCCGCTGCCTGAAGAAGGTCACATTTCCGAACGGAAGAAACAACCAGTTCAGTGGCAGGTTGTTGGAGACGTCCAGCCCGGTCCAAAAAAGCTTGTACCCCAAAGCTTCTGCTAGTTTTCCGGCTGTGGGTGATGCCGTTGCTTCAACTTTAGTGGGACTCGACTCAGCGCGGAAAACTTGCGAGATCACTCGGTTCTGCACATCAAATTTTCGAACGGGAGAGGGAGCGCCTGGCCGACAAACATGGATCAAGAGTTTGCGCTGTGAAAAGGGGTGGCTCAACCAACCAAACTCGAGACTAACCTAACCAAACATAGAGAATCAAACAGAAATCCACCAACCAATTTTACTGGCTGATTCTGGATGTTTGTTGCACACCTAAATTCCTTTGGGTTTATTCTCCAGCACCGGGTAAGGTGTCACCTATACTATTTAATTTTAGCTATTTCAGTAATTCTAGCTATTTAAAATCTTAATATTTTGGGTTGGCAATAGCATCACCAATTGCAAATTGGTGCAAACATTTATTTTTTGATATTGAGGTACTGAGGTCTTTCCAGCAATCTCTGATTTTTAACCATCCCGCCTAATGAAGGTACCATCCTCAATAAAGTTCAAAGCCGACAAGGAACCCCTTGCACTCCTGATAGTTACCTAAATAACGCTCAGCAAAAACTCAGGTGTCGCCTCTGGATTGAGCGCATGCTGATCTTGCAGAAATTTGATTGTTCCTGCAGGAGGAGATCCGGGCGGTTTGTCGTAGCTACCTCAAATCTTCGATTGTGGTTTGAACTGGTTAATTGACTGTAGAGTGCAGATTTAATCTGAGCGTAGCTGGTTTGTTTCCAAGCCAACTGGCTTCAGGAAATTCAATGTTTAACAATTTTTACAATTTCACATGTTTGTCCATTTGCTGGAGATGACCCCCTTGAAAACAATATGCGTACATCTAAATCGAAACATGTTTTGCACAAATGAGGGAATGTGATCCTGCATGATGTCAGCATGATTTCCGCGTCATTTCAGTTCTGCGAAACTTGCGAATGGACCCAAATTTTGAGCTAATGGAACATTCAATACATGCACATATGAGTTTCTGTGAGTCCGTGTGATTTGAACGTTCTGTGCGCGTGACTTGGTGTGACTTGGGCATGCCATGGCATGCCCTCTGGTGAAACTACCTACTTAGCAGCTTGGCTAGCTAGCCATGGCATAACCAGAGGGTGATTTGGAGATTGACAAGGCTCGAATCTATCTAATATCATGTAAGTATTCAATGAACAATCAGTTTCGTCCAAAAACGGTTTATTCCCGATAATTATGTTCCCGAAACGCTACCGCTTGCCTCCAACACTCAGCTGCAGCTTTCGGCAATGGCCTTGGAAGCTGCCCCCAACGATGTGATCGGTTGTCGGCTTCAAAACCAAGGTCTATTCTGCTACCACTCCTGAAACTTGTCCTTGGGTGAGCTCTTAGAGGAAGGGCTTGAAGAAGGAAAACCCCAAAAGTTGCAGTTCCATTGCAGCTTCTTCCCAGTTCGGGTTTGGTTGAGAAGGTTTCACCTGACCCCAAGCATATCAGGACCCATACTGATCTCCCTTCGGCACCTGCTCCCAAAGCTGTGTTTGGATCCCAACACGATAGTGACAGGATGGAAGTGGAAGGTTTGGGTTTTGCAAAACAGCGCATGTTTAAATACGTCATTTACAGTATCACTTGTTATATTTCACTTTACACTTATGAACTGCATGATGATGAAAAACAAAACAACATGTTGGATATAATGGTGGCTGGCTAAGAAGTTGAACATATACATAAATGCATATGTGATATACAAACAGAAATATATGACATATACATATACATATACATATACATATACATATACATATATATATATATGTGGTCTCCTGTTCCGTGTTGGTGCCCCCCTCCCCCCCGAACCTCAATGCCATGCTCTTTGCAGCATTTGGGAGTCTTACTCTCACATTCGTGCGCTATTTGCAGCATTTTGGAGCCTTATCCTCCCATGCGCATGCTATTTGCAGCATTCGGGAGCCTTACTCTCGCATTCGTACGCTATTTGCAGCATGTTGGAGCCTTATCCTCCCATGCGCGTGCTATTTGCAGCTTTTGGGAGCCTTACTCTCACATTCGTGCGCTATTTGCAGCATTTTGGAGCCTTATCCTCCCATGCGCGTGCTATTTGCAGCTTTTGGGAGCCTTACTCTCACATTCGTGCGCTATTTGCAGCATTTTGGAGCCTTATCCTCCCATGCGCGTGCTATTTGCAGCTTTTGGAGGCTTTACGGCATTACATATTGCGTACATATTCATATACTGCTTCTATACTATCTATATAGTCGTATGTAGTACTTATATCCGTATACCCGTCTACCTACCCACCTATTATTTATATACCCATATACTGCCTATATACTACAAATGCATTTTTAAATTGGCTCTGCATGTACACCTACTTAATACTTACATACCACCATTTGCTACCATTTACTACCTATATGCTACCTATTTACTAGTTAAAACTACTGATGTACTACCTATATACAGTACTATCAATGCATTATTCATTTACTACCTATTTACTACCCGTATATCCACCTATCTTCCCACTTATTACATATATAACTATTTAGATACTACTTATATACTACCATGTACTACATATATCCCCCTATTCACTACTTATATACTATCTAAATACCATCCATATACTGTCTACACTATACTAATATACTACTTCTATGCTAGCTTTACACTGTTAACATAGTGCTTGTATACTATTATCTATGGCTTAAATATGCGACTTATATACTACCTATACCCTAGCTACCCCCCACCCCCCCACCCCAACCACCCACCCCACCCCCCACCACCACACCACAGAGGGGGGGAGGGGACCATGACCATGACCGGGGGGGGTTGCAACGCGGTACCATATATATATATATATATATATATACATACACAATTTGCATGTATGTATACATAAATCATATATTGTCTCCGGCCCCACAGGTGATGGGATCAGGCGTGGCTTGAGGAGTATGACGACCATCCCCACAATCCAAGAGCTTCCGGCTTCAAGGATCCTCTGGAAACAAATCAGTTGCCAACAAGTTGTAACCTGTAACCATCGTTAGACCTGTTTGCTGCCCTGGTCCGTTGGGCGGGGCACCTTTGGCTTGTTAGATGCCAGGCTGCCAACCAAATTTGATTGCTGTTGTCTTAAACACTTCGATGCCGCTGATACTTGCATATATCCCCAGTTTTTGTTTGGAACAGCAAAAAAATGTGGGTTGTGCTTTTCTCCAGTTCCATCGCACTTTTAGACAATGACAGTATGAAACACTATGATCTAGGAGTACCAAGGTTACTTGGAATTCAGGTGTTTACTCTCCTGTCCTCGACAATCTCAACATTTGGACAGCACACAACCCAAGGTTGGAGATCGAAACGCGTGATTGCAACGCGCGTTACTCTTAGTTTTACACCTTTGTCTGCTTTCAGTCCAGCACCAGTAGCTATCTGTGTATATGCCCGCGATCCTCAGGCTAGCGGCTATCTGTGCTGCTCCTATTGCCGATCTGAAAACCAATCTTGAATCTCTCAAGGGCGAAAGGCACGCGTCGCAGGGTCGGTCTGTTCTACGTGTATATGTTGGCTGTTGGTTACCATGAATCGGAAAAATAATACATCGCGATAGTTTTATGATGTGTATTGTTTCTACACTGTATGATCAGCAAGATCAAACACCGTATGCAATCAGCTGGCAATGATAGTCACTCAATGTTTTCTGATCAATCGGCATTGACTCGTTTCAATCAACATCCATGGGCCTGCATTGCCCGCATTGGTGGCAATGATGAACTGAGATGTCAAACCCCTGAGTTGGCAAGAGCCATTGCCGAATACAAACACGCATCAAATTACTTTGAAGGGTTCGGAAAACCAAAGTGAACCTAAAGGGAAATCATGGCAAATCCAAGGCCAAGGCCAAAGCGGCTGCATGCCGCGGCTTCGTAGGTCCTGGAGCCGCTTTTTCTCCTCAGTCCTCAGTTGATGGATCCGGCTTTGCTCAAGCGGCCTTTTCCGGGGTGTGGCCCAGGAGCGATGTGAATGGCCATCGGCTGACTGATCCAAAATCATCAAAGGGGGGTGGGAACCGTATGAATGATAAAGGGGCAGTCACAGAGTATAGGGGAGATTGGACACTTGCACCACTTAAGCCTTTGAATGGGGAAGTTCAGGTCATGATGTGGATATGTTTGAACCCGAAACCAAAGATCTTAATTGCATGGGTCTCCTCATGAGAATATGCATTGCTTAATTATCATCAATGCGCAGGATTCACCACAAAAACCTCCTCGAAACCAGGAACTGGCGCTGGGAATTCTAGAGACTTTGAAAGTATTACAACGCCAGTGCTATGTGTCTGTGTCACAAGTGCAAGGCGAGTGAACTCTTTGGAACACATCAGTAGCGCTGACATACTTAGTGTTTCGCTGTGGCAATGTCATTTTATTGGAATTGGTTTGCCCGGCAAATCTGATTTGCTAATCATTTTTTGGGGTTGTGCGCTTCGCTGTTTGAGGGATTATTGATTATGTTTGGGGGTGTTGGTTTTGTTTCAGTTGGTCTTCTTTTCATGAGGAGTTTTTGGGGATTGTTCTTCATATTATGAGGATTGTTGGCTAGCGTTGGTTGTGTGCAGATTATTGTTTTTTGAGGGGGTTGGTTGCGTTTTGGGAAAAAATATACATTTCGGATTATTGGTTACCATAAATTTGGGACATGTTGACTGTAAAATGAATATTTATTGGGGATGGTCGGTTGGGTTTGGGGAGGGTTGATTACATCGTTGGGATATATGTGAATTCTTTGGAGACACGTGAGTTTCAACCTCCCACGTGCAAATCTTTCGCAACTTCGATCAGATTTCACGGTTTTCTGTTCCAATTCAATACGCAGTGTGTGCATGAGGTATGCTATCTCGCACTCATTCCAATTTCAGACCAATAATGATCCAACTGAACATGATGCACTGGGCCCATCTAGGGCTGTGCCAGTAGTTGAATCACAGCGCCATCCATGAACTTATCAAGTACAATTATTTCAACCGCAGCCGCGATGCACCTTTGCACCAGCACCTTCATGAGCTGACCAAACGGTCGAATCAGTGGTGTGCCATCAGCCAAATCAGGCTATCAACTTGAAAACTAAATCCGTTCCAGCTACCCCATTACCCCTTATTGATTCAAACTTTAAACTATAAAACCTTTCTGAAAAGCAACGACTCATGATATCCGGTGGTCATATCTTTGCCCCTACAAGATCCTGCAAGGCACTACCAGCCGCAGCATATTCCAAGAGCATTGGTTGTTGTGCCTGCGGGAGAATATGTATACTTGCGATTGAAGGCTTCGAGTTCCCGAGTCATGGCGAGCTGGTTTTTTATTAACCAACAAACTATGGGGGATAAGTTCACCAAAAAAAAGTGGGAAAACAATGGTGATTAGTGAATAGGTGGGGAACTAGGGATACAGGGTTTTGACCCACAGCCAAAAGTACTTTCATGGCCTTTGGGCCTTTGGGTTGCAAGATCAGTGCCGCCGATTCTCCAACGGGCAGCGGGCAGGGCAATTCGCACTTGCAGCAGCGTCATACATGAAGCTGGCAGAATGGATGCTCATGGTTCAAAGGCATCCTAGATACCTAAACCAAGAACACGCAAACCATCTTCACCAACTTTCTCGGGAGTTCCTTGAGTACAAGTCAAAATACATTTTGCCTCAGCCATTGTTAAGACTCAAGACATCACATTAACATAAATCAATCCAAAAAAGGCTTTGGGGACTGCTCAAAAGTTTTTTATGCTTTTCCACCTAGCACTGTGTTGTAAACGACAAAGTGTTGCAGTATCTATTGGAGCCATTGAATGCGCGGATGCGTGCCAAGCTTGGGCAAACCATTGCTCTTCAGCTGGGACACCATGAGTGGTCCGGCTTGCTACAATTCTGGTGTTGTTTCGATTCGTTTCACACTTCTAGAGTTGAGGCTTTGGAGATGATGGAATATGCCTGGCACGAATTTTCCGGCCAACATCTTAGGCACCCATGCATTTCAATGGGGAGCTGCAGGGCGAGAAGTACAACCCAAGCGACCCAAGTGGATTTCACACCTCGCTGCCAACACCACAGGTTTTGTAAGAGGCATCGTAAACTATCAGTTGAGGATCCTTCGACACCGTTCTGTGGATTGTGGTTCCTGTTTATTTGCCCAGGTGGGACAGGCTTACAAATCCGGAAAAAAAACAATGATTCTTGCATCCCATCCGGAAAACTAATCACGAAAAGCATCGAAACCATCGAAAAACCGACATCTGAAAGCCGGAGCACCTTTTCATTGTGGCATCGAGGTGTAGGCTGAGGCAGCTTGTTGCTGCACAATACCGCCAAGGATGATTGCGATGATCGCGATGTTTACTCCAAACGTGAAAAAAATGTATGGACTCTTCGTGGCCTTTAATGGATTTCTGAGATGATCTGCAGGCCTAGATCTAATCTAAATCATCTATATACACCTCAATCATCCTTAGGACTCCTCATTGTCAAATAGAAAAAAGGAGTGAATGCTGGTCATTGACAGACCTGTGCATCGCATCATGCCTCGCGCTCTGTGTTTTGCCTGTCCCCTCTCGGGGAAAATTGCGTGTCGAAACCAGATATTTCGAAATCCAAAGATCGATACCCGTCATCTCGACGGTCATGCCGCATGCGGGTGAGAAAGGGGCATCTCCAAAGTTATCGTCGGACAACTTCGCCCTGGTCCCCTCAGACAACGATGCAGCGGAAGATGGAATTGAAAGCCAGCAATGACACACTTTGCTTGCTCATGACATGCCTTCTTGCCGGATGATGCCTTCCACGTAAACGTGCTGACAAATGCTGACAATAAATTCTGACTGAAATAATTTGAACTGGTGTTGAAAACGCATGAATCAAAGTAGTTCAATGGTTCATCAGCAAATCGCAACTTCAGAGGGGAGCATCGCCTTTTACTACGGCTGTGCCCGTAATTCCAACTGCTGAGGTGTCTACGACTTCAGATTCAATTGTTGAATCTGAATTCGACCGATCCATGGATTGAGGAAAAGTCGTCTATATCCACGGCTTTGACACTTAGTCTTTGTTGCAGCCCTTTCCTCAATGCCTTCTGAGATTTGAAATTTCACGATCAGAATCAGAATAACAACTTTTTACCTTTTTTGACGTCTCTAAACAACTGGTTTTGTGAAGAGGCGGACTCAGTGACAAACACCAATATTCAGAACCTTGGCTGCCTTCAAACTGCCGACGGCCAGTCCAGTTGAGGACTGGGCCTCGGCGGTGAAATTGCACGCAATGAATTGAAAATTATTGCCTGTCCCCTACTCGTTCCACAAACATAACAAAAGTATGTTTCTGCTTTGTAGGCACCCGGCGACCTAGGACGCGCAAAAATATTAATTGACAGAAAATGGTATAAGGATGTATAAGGTTGTCAGCTGAGCGAGTTAGTCATTGATTCTTGAAAAAACCTGAACTCTCTGCAATAGGTCAATGATTCTATCGAAAGCATTAGAAAGCTCACCAGCGGTTTCGCCTGGCTTTCTTTGCCTTGGCCGCTGCGCAAGTACAGCCCAAATAAAGTAGGTGCATATGAAAAACAAAAACTTACAACTGCTTGCTAGGAGCCCCAAGCTTGAGTTTAAGATCCTCTTGTAAGAGGAACGGGATGATTTAAAACGATCAAACATGGAGGTCTCTATACATGGCGGCTTCACTACTTGAAATGACTACCTTCAGAGGACTGGTGATGTCTTTGGGTGGTGGATTCAAGACCATATTCAGCCTGTCGTTTGAGCACAATCCCCTGTCTCGTAGTTGTGGTCAAAGATGCTGTCGTTGTCAATCATTTGTGTTTTCATTGTTGCGGTGTATCAATCGATATTAATCTTGCGGTGGTTCTTGATTCATTCACAACTTCTGGATGACAAGGACGCACACCTTCTCAACAAAAAATACAACCCAACAAAACCCAAGCATGGCCTAAGACATGCAATTGCCATTCAGAATCGTTATGTATCAAGAGCCATGACCATCAACTGATCTCCAATGAACCATTATAATAGGTTGTTGATCTCCAATAATGGTTATGAGGGTCATGAATCTCTACCGCTGACTTGCACATATTTTAAATCTGTCCTACTCTATGATTTTTCCAATAAATCTAAACAGCAGAGTTCAAACGAACACTGGGAATGCTTCACATCATCTGGGCTTCAAATGCACAATTTTTCCCCATGGCTTTCGAGAGAGTTGTTTGTACTCACATACGCCTTTTCTTTTGAGGCTGCGTGGACCCAGAACCAGCACCAGACTTCTGATCAATAGTGAGACTGTCCCACCACTGCCATGACCAACTCAGTACCATGTTTCGAGCTTGATCTTGTGTACGAACGGTGCCCTTGGACATTGGCGGTTGCCCTTCGGGAGATATGACACAGCTCTGCTGCGCTTTCCTTCATATTTCATGGTTTTTGGGAAAGGCACCTGGTAGAAAGGGTTGCAACCAACTGGTGAACCCTTGTGGGACCTCGCCCTCGACCACACCACGGAAAGCGGGGCTCGCATGAACTCCACCACGATCAGCACGCTCGCGTTCCTGCTCAAGATCAAGCAAGGAAATCGAAGTTGGCAAGACTGCGAAAAGAAGCTCAAAGTTCCACTTAGACAATGAGCATTGGTGGGATTAACATGATTGAGTAGTTGAGGAAACCAACGTTCTTGGGTGGGTCTCAGGTGTCTCCAGTGTTTCTCCATTAAGCTCAGTAAGTGATCAAACATAGTCTAATAGTACTTAGCTGATGGAAGCATCTAGAGGCGTCGCAAGACAACAATCTAGCCTAAGTAATGTTTCAATCAAGTTGCGCCTTCGCATCATCCGAAAGAGGCTTGTAAGGAGCTTTCTCCACGCCAGCCTGGGAAAGGATGGCTATGCAAAACAATCAGTTTTGCACGCACAAATCAATTATGTTACCCAATAGCTGCTCCCTCTACAATCAGTGAATTATATGTAGTACATATGAAATCTCTCACTAGCCTAACCATCGTTTCTATCAGCGCATATGATCATAATGTTCGGTTTGAAACACTTATGTGCATACCGGGGAAGTTGTGATGAAGTCAGTGTGCCCTAACCCTCATTCCTATGTAAGCTTTGATTCATACCAAAGAGTGACTTATTACTTTAAACTTATTCTAGAAGTTTGTGTTTGACTGCCCCTATGCACGGCGAAGGAAGCGACCTGGACGAGGAGGAGGAGGTTCACAGAGATCTGGACGAGGATCGTTGCGATGCTTTGAACGAGCTTGCTGCTGAGCAAGCGGTGCCCGATGCTGACACGCCACCAGCTGCTGGTGATTTGAAGGTCCCTTAGCCATGTCATGGCCCAAAGTTCTCACAGGTATCTATTTAGGGTTCTGTTGCCTTGTTGATGTTGTCTGTTAGTGCTTGAAACAATCTGGTTTTGTATATCCAATCATTTTTCGGTAGGTAATTGAACAGTTATATCAATCACGTTCAATTAGTTTTGAAGAACGTAGGGGAACAATGACCATCAATGCTAAGAGTCATGAATTGGGAACCCGAAGCCTTTGGCACCAAACGTGTGGCTTCGTGTACCACTTGTTCACACGATGTCGCGTGAGACCTTCACTTGAAATTCCAAGGCTCTTGTCGGTCTGGCGGGCGCTGTTGCGCACAGTCTGCTTCACAGCTTTGGCCTTCAAGGGGGTCGACCAATCCGTCTCTTCTACTTCCAAGGGTTTGCGCCCCATGTTGTGTAAGGATGCAGCCTTCCAACTCAAGGTACGCAATGCCGCTGGAGACTGAACACTGTGCTTGGCGTGCCTGCCCGCGGAATCGCGCAAAACGTTGACTGTCAGCTCACGGGTAAGGAGCTGCGCAAACATTCTGGAAGATCCCCACGCTGCATGCCAGCAATGGCGAGCACAGCTTCCTCGAGAGTTGGCTCACTGCCGCTCGCATCACTGCCGGATTGAAGCCGAACAACCTCTCAAACATGTAAAACAGGCAGGAAAAAGAGGATGAAACACCAAAACAAGAAGGAGCTATAGGCTATAGGCTGCAGTCAAACAAGGTAAGCTGCGCTCAGAAGAGCCAGATACACCAAGTACGTAGTAATTCAAAGTCGTTAGTTGATTCCAAGTCGTTTTATCTAAACATATTCATGTACTCATCAAACCAAACCTAACAACAACAAATAGGTTAAAACTAAAAATACAAGATAATAATGGAACAATGGGTTAGCAACACAAACTTGTGATGAAGTACACATTCAATAGCAAAAGCGAAAGCCTAAATCCCAGGTACTCAACACGAGTCACGCAATCTCGGAAGGCTTGAAACCTGCAGATTGCCAAGTCATGAAAAAGATCATCTGTGCGTCGCAACAGGTCCACCACCTCGATCACAAAGCGCCACAAATCCTTTGCCTCCAACAGCGCCGATGACCAAGATGAAGGGCCCAGCATTTGCACCCACTTCCATGGAAACTGGGCGTGGTACGCAGCCAGACCATCCAATGCTTCGATGTGATAGATGAGCAACTTCCCATGAAACTCAAGAACGTCACTGCCTTCCTCACAACCGCCAATGTACTCAAGGCAGTCCATTGTGGTACAAGTTGCCACAGTTCGCCTGGGCTGCACGGCCACATGTGGACTTGGTTCCCCAATCGGGCTCCATGTTCTTGAATGAATTAAAGCTGTTGGGTTGGATCTGGGCTATTTATGTTGGGCCATGATAGTTGTGAAAATAACCATCGCATTGATTGGTATGTTTTGAAGATGTTTGTTCACAAAATGAAGCTTCAACACCGTCGGGCGCAGTAGAGAATTGTTTTATTGATTAGCAATGACTGTTTGCAACCATTTTTTGAAAAACATAGTTTAACTTTATTTATGCCGACTACGTGGCAATGGTAAGGACGCACAAAAGAAGCGATGTGGGTTTGAAAGATAGATGTACTACTATTTAGGTTGATCAGTCAGCTACTACAAATCAAATGGCGCCAATGAAACAGATGCCAGATCAACAAGGTAAACAAGCGTGTAACCACAGGGAATTAGTTGATAAATTACATGGTAGCCCTGCCCTAGAATGAGACAACAACTACCTGCAGTTTCATAACCAATGTGTTTGCAAGCGGTCTCATCTGCATCAATAACTTAACAGTCTAGAAATATGAATAGAAAGGACCGCCAACTAAAGGTATGGTCGATGGTATGCTGCAGAAACATACATCGCGCATCAAAATATCAAGTCTATCCATGGAAACGGGATGGTTTCAGATATTATATTTTTAGGTACTTCTTGATCAACTGATTTCTGAATAGATACAAACAATAACGTAACATTCATGGCCTAAAGAAAAACATATACCACATTTTTGAAATCTATAAATACGGTGGGTGGACAAAATCCTGCACCAGCGTCATCCAAGCACATGAGACCCTCGCGCTCCCCATTTAACATTGTCAACAGGAAAAACGTGTTCCCCACAAAGAAGTTGAATGGACATAATCCTGCACCACTTCTCCATGTCACATAAGCAACATTGAAAGGGGGGTGCGGGGTGACCACTGGAAGTTGCATATGTCTATCTTAGCGCACTGGTGCAGGATTTCGTCCACCCGCAATATCATTGAACACCATTATTGATAACAATCCCCATTGACATCAACCCATTACCATCCAGTTCTAATCGCTGCCATCCAGTCAAACATATGAATGAACAAGATGACTTTCTAAGGACCATTGGGCCTGGTTCAGCCATAGTACGAATATTATTTTGCCACTCAAGCAAACCATGAATACACAAAAAATAAAGCATAACCCCTGACCATAAGTGTTGACGGCAAACAAAAGAATGCTTCAACAGTGACCGAGTGACTCCACCAACTTCTTCACCCTGGCGCCGCTTGCCATGGACACCGCTTGTTTGGCACTTGCTGCACTTTGCTTCTGGAGATCGCGGGTCCCCGGTTTGAGGAGGACAGAGCGCTTTGCAAAAAGGATGATAGGCAACACATCATCATAAACATAACAGTTACTCTTGAGACTTTTATTCAACCCAGCATTGAGTAGCTTGGAATCATCACCTTGGGAAACGTTTCTTTTTAGCTGGAACTAGAACCATATTGAAAAAAAGTGGTTCTAAAATTTTCCATACTGACTGGCTGATCCCCTCCTGAGGAGCTTCCCAAAAACAATTGACTATGGATAGTAAGACGTTGCTGAAACAAGTAGAAAGTCAAACTCGGAAGCAAAAGCTCTTGAAGGACGAAAGCAACAGATCATCGATCTCATCAAATCTTGGTTGCTATCGTCAGCCAGCACCTCAGCGGTTTCACACGTCCACGTAGTAGGCACGAGAAGTAGGATCAGAAACAATTCTGATTAATTATTATGTTATTGCGTTATTTGTCTCTGTGGGGTGTTGATCCATAGTTATCCATCGAATTATTTTCGAACATGTGCTTTGCTCACATTTTCGAATCCACACAGGTTGGCAACTAATGACTAATGATTTCAGAAGCTATACCTGTGGATGTTGGAGAATTTCGCACGGCTGGGATAAACCTATTCTGGAATGTTTGGCCATCACTAAAAACCCGTAATGGGCATCAATATTAATAGCGCAACAAAAAATATCAATGACTGCTTTGTCAACCAGATACATTGAAGGCGAGGACACGGCTGGAGTACGAGTCAGCACCAGCATCTTCACTAGCAGTTGTTGCGCGTGTACAATGATCCCAAGGGGAAACACCTTCCGAGAACCATTGCTGTGAGTGAAGGATGCCTTCGGAATGCCAATGTCGGTCCCATCGCACTGCATGGTCATACCAGCTGAACCAGCGTACATCCTTGTGGTCGCTAGATCGCAAATGGTTTCCTCCAAGGTGAAGGTCTAAATTAAACAACACTTGTCACTTGTATCATCTCAAGTATATGTTCTTCAAAGGTAGAACCCATAGTAAGCGGTACTTTGCACACTCAAGAACAAGTCGCAACAAGCCAGTACTAGCACATTGATTGATTATGAACAAGGAATATCAACAAAGAGTAAGTGCTTAAACAAGAATTTAGATTGCACGAAATGGTGTATAATAAACAAAAAATCCCAACAACAACAAATATGAACAATGACAATGATGTAACTGTACAGAATAATGACCGGGATTCCCAATTAACTTGTTTTCAACAAAGAGCTCGAAGCAGGAGATACGAACCATATGTGGACCCCCATTTGGGAGAAGTGTGTCCTGTCTTCCGTTCCAGAAGGGCAATGAGCTCAGTAAGTCCAAAGCTGTCCACCGACTTCTTTTGGTCCCTGGCGCAACCTTGAAGCCAGGACTCCACAACGTCCTGGCCGATGCTGGAGTCCTTCAGTCCCTTGATCAAAAACTTCTTGGTTTCACTCAATTGCTTCCCGAACTTGGAGGAGGACCAGGGCCCCCTGGTAACCCGAAAGAGTTTGTTCAATTTCTTGAATACCCGGCAAGCATCACTTCGTTGGATGGAAAAGGCTGCACGACGAGCCATCTTGCGAAGACCATCGGGCCAGAAATGACACCACAGCTGGCTATGGCACAAGTGGAGGTAAGCCAAGAATCCCTGGGATGAAGGGCCAAATTATCCACGCAAACGATGGTAATGGGGAATATAAAAATTTAGTATTATTTCTTCTGTTGGTATGTATGTTTGTTGTTCATTGATTTGTACCCATGGGGCCACAGTATAATTAATAATCCTATCGCATGGGACGAGGTTGTCGTGAAATGAGCTAACATTTTCACTACCATCTTGATTGAATGATATTTGTTGAGATGGTGGTTTGTATCAATAAGTATTATCAACATTAATTCTTGTAGCTTGGGAACTTCAACACAAATTCAGGGAAAAAATGCACTGTAATACGAACTAGTTGCTTCAGTCCCCTCGTCAGCCGCAAAGGTCATCTTGAAGAAAGAATCATCATGGACAAAATCCAACGACCTCTCATTGGCTCCGTAGTGGTGACCGTAATGAAGTCGAGCATTTTCGGGCGCACCCTGCAATTCCAGATTGGCGCGTTCTTGGCGAAGCAGTTCCAGCCTGCCTGTTTGATGAGCTCTTGGAGCCAGAACTTGTGATGGTTTACATTTTACATGAGGCCAAGGTAAACCCAGCTGGTAGAAGTTGACCGCAACAGTTTGCAAGAGCTTGCAAGAGCAACTTGGTTCTGGACCTAAATTCCTTCCATCTGAAGAGCTCTGTAGAAAGACGGGAGGGTTGGCCATTCTGGGTGAACTGCAAGCGGATGGCTTCATTGAATGCCTCCAATGCCTTCTCAGCTTCCTCGCCCTCGACGCTGTTCGGCATGAATTGGGTTGCCCCTGCGAATTGGGCGCCCAAGCTCCGAAACACCACTGACAAGACCTAAGGGCCAAAGCAGTAGAGCAACTTGCAGACAGTCAGTTCGTCTAAGAATCAGCTATCAAACATGAAAGTTATAGAACCCACACTGCACCCATGGTGTTTTCTTTAGTACCGGCGATTACCAAATGGTCAATCAGCAATGGTTAAAAATCTTATCCCACATTAGCACTAGCGCATGGGAACCCCTAACTCCAACACAAGCACTGGTGAGCACTCAAGGTTTGAGACAAAAGAAATAATACCATCATAGTCTGACGCTTTCGGAAGCATGGGCCCGATTCCTTATTGCCAAGAACTTAGGTTGATTCCATCGTTGAGACCACTCAGGTAACAGATTTGATGATTGCATGAACTAGTCCTCACCTTTATTACTTAGTCCACTACAAACCAAATAAGATGCTTCCCCTATATCTTTTGCAAACCGGGGTCCACTATTGATCATTTTTTCATACATTGCAGCGCCTTATCAACAACTACCCATCTATAGCTAAGCAGGGCTAATAGTCTTCAATATGCAATGTACCCATTGACAAATGATATCAATGGCAATCATTTGTGACCAGCTGACTTCAACACCCACTATGACTACAAGGAAGCAACCATTCTGGCAAACCATATGTAAACACAGAACAATTGAAAAACACACGCATATTGTATTCATAATACTTAGGTAAAAAAACCGTTACACTTCAACATATGTTTTCTGCAGCACTCATTGAATATACTGTTGGTTCAATCGACCCGTGATTGCTAGTTGGGTACACCATTTGTCCCAAAACAACATGTGACAGCGACGCTCAGGGTAGGAACGAATCTAAGCTAAGACAGCAAAGTGGAGACGGTGAATATGATCTTCTATTATATTCAGATAGTACATCATACTATAACTACTTATTGCAACCTGTTATCTTTGTGAAGCTAAGGCACGTGTTGTTGGGATACAACAGCTGCGTCGAAGCAGAGGTTTAACACCTTGCTCTCGGTCAATGCACCTTGCATAAACTGCGCAGATTTCATCAATGCACGACAGCACAGCTCTGAAGCCGTTTTGCTTGCCAAGTTGCCCATGTCATCGAGCCGGGTCTCTTTCAGGCTGACGTACCCACCGCCCTTCGCCATGAAGCGCTGGTAAAGGTTCATATCCAAGGAACGATTGCCACGAACACGGGATGCTTTCATGAAGGGATGGTATCGAACCCCAATCACTGGATCCGGGCAAGACTCCTGAAGTCGCTTCGGGAGATGGTTCTCACAGTGCTGGCAAAAGGAATGCACCAATCTTCTCAAAAACCGGTTGTAGATGCAAGAGGGATCAGCATGGTTAGCATCCTGCTTCATGCGAAATAGACCACGAATGATGTCAAGGACACTCACTTCAGATGACGTAGTCGGAAGCTTCTTCCCAAAACCTGATGGGTTGGGGATGTAAGAAAGGCTGATTGTGCACTTACTGAATACTGGGCCTAACCTATTCTGACATGAATTCCTTGAACTTTGAGACCATAAGTTTATTAATGCTTGTGTATGTCATATTCAAAACCCATACCTGGAGAAGTTGATGCCCATCTTCTTGAACATACCTTTCAAATCCTGAAGCGCAAACAAACCCTGCTCATTGGCCAAGATGGTGATCAGTTCACTAGACTTGGAGGAGGGTCCAGTAATCTGCCGCATTGAAGCCTCACCCTGTAGCGTTTGCAAAATCACCTTGCAAGACTGAAGAGCTTCCGATGTCAGGGACTTGGTTGGCAAGATTGTTCCCAAGATTGCAACCAGACCAATTGTCGAGGCTGCATCAACGGGAAGGGAGTACACAATCTTGGTTTCACCCTTGTAGTTGTGTTTCGCAACACGTGGGAAAAAGTGAAGACCACGACTCACCTATTTCAATACAAACCTTCAAACATTGAACAAGTCACGAACCTTGTTTAAATATTGTTTGTCTCAAACGTCTCTAGTCTACACATGTGGGTCTCCTTGGATCATAAATAACAGCTTTTTCCAGGGAGTACAACTAACTCATCAATCAATGTACCCCAATAATACTCCAGCTTAGAAACATGACCAGGAGATAGACTCAGGTCCGCCAGCAGGGGCAAAAAGAATTGAGAAAACGAGCGTGTCCACCACTGAGTGAAAGCTGTTTTGAATATCCACGCTTCGGCGAGAGCCCAGAAGCAACAGTACCCATCGACGCCAACGTTCGGGTCCACCTGACACCAAGGGTGCGAGTGACTTCCTAGCCTAATCAGAACTTAAAAAACATTTCATGAGCATCATTAATGTTGGATATGCTTTTGAATAATAAACATCCTTTGATTAGTAGGGGTTGGTGTGCTTGTTTGGCTCTGTAGTGTGACCTTTGTTCAGGGTCTTTTGCACTAATGACCATTCCATACACTTACGGTTCCATAAATGAAGTCATTTACATTTTGAATTTAAATATGTAGTAATATGTTTTTGTTGTTTTATTTGCATTGATGGGACTGGTTACTATTTATACTGATTAGCCCTTGGTATGTGATTGGTCCAATTGCGTTGAATACTGACTGTGTTTTTATCAATCATCGCATCATTCATCAAGAGATTACCAACCAACACCCAGCACTTTAGAACGCCATAAGCAAAGCCTTTTTGATAAAGTTATCATTCACACAATGAGCATGCCAACCTGCACGCATGTCCACACGTCCGCGTTGGTCTTGCCAGCTGAGGTCAAGAAGCGGAAGGTATGTGGAAGAGCTGTGGGGATCGATGAGGTGCCTGACGTGGATCTTGAAGACTGCCCTGACTCATCACCAAGAGGAGCTGCGTGAGTCACTCGAAAGATGGCTCAGGAACTCAGCAGGAGGGTCAGGTGGACATGGTAGGTGAGGACCATGGACTTCCAGCAGCTGGTTCATAGATGCAGTCATGCGATCAACTAGAACATTGAAATGCCCGGGGGTCACTTGCTCTCTCATTCTCACAATGTGGACCCACCTGGCTGCCACACATGCCCTGATGTTCTTCAAACCTTGCTGGTGTGAGGCCTCATCTTCATCATCAGGAAGATCACGCAATAGCGCCTCGATCTCCCGCTGCCAAGCCTCCTGTCAGGGATGTCCACACTGGTATGTCGAGAAACGTTTCAAATAGCAACAACTCATTTCAATCAGGCTTATATAAATTGCGACATAGATAATACGATGGAAGCCTTTTTGAAACAACAAATCCTTCAGGTTCATTACTAGGCTATCCGGCTTTGAAGTTGGAATATCACCAAATACATTAAACAAATTAAGTCTCCTGACTGTCACGTGCGTCATTGCTCACATGGCAGCTGCGACCGCTCGGAAAGGGTTCAAAGATGCCACCACAAGCAACGGGCTCTTAGTGGGCAACCAACATTGGGTCACCAAGGGCAAACCCCAGGCTATCCCGCTGCCTTCCCCAGCAGCAGGCTCCTAGGATACCTTCCAGCCAAACGGCTTCCAATCGTTACTTGTCTTTCCAAAGCCAAGTCGTCTCGTTGTTGCTCCAAGGGCAATACTTTTTGAAACATTCGAAACAAAAGCGCGCCACAGCATTCTATGGTAGTAATGGAATTTCTTTTCCAATCATGAGATGGGTGAACTGACAAGTAGAACGCGAAACCTATCTCAAGAGCAGTCATCACTGCCATCAACGATTGTTTGTTCAGCGGAGCCTTTCACAGGTTGAGAGCTGAAGATTTCAGAGATCCCACAAAATAGCCTTTTTTGGCCAGCAAGGAATCCAAGACACCGTTGTGAGTATTCTAATTACCAATGCTGAGAATGGCTTTCTCCATCGAAGATCGTGATTTCTAGTGTCTAAATACACTGAAGGATCACAGGACACGATGATAGTGATGAACAGTGTTCAGAGGGTGACTGGAAACAAACACAAACTGCTGTGAGATGATCATATATGTTCTCTTTGAAAACAACACCTAGAAATATATATATATATATATATAAGAAAAAAGAAATATTTATATATATATATATATACGTCAATAAAAATCAAAATTTAATGTGCATATATACATTTAGTCATAGATTGATATTCGTTTATACTGCTGCTGTTGAGCTATCAATCAACCAGAATCCAATCTGATTTCCATTCATCACAAGCAGTGTCAATATCTGCATCCTGATTATAAACTATGACGCAGTACTTGCAGAAACAATCCTCGTGGTGACAACTATCTTCTGTCCAGTAAGGGTCATCTCTTGAGATATACCTGTAGATGTCATCAGGGTGAGCGAATTTCCTGAAGGGATACTTCTGTTCAGCTTCCATTCGGAAAGGACGTCGCCAGGGCTCGGGGTCAGAGACAACGGTGGTTGAACTGCTGGCTGCCAACAGTTCGGAGATAGAAGATGAACGAGCAACACCGCGCCCATCCGAGCTGCTTGCCGCTGCATGGTCTGAGGAAACACCATGACCGTCGGTCTGCTCTGGCTCACTGGATGCCAAAGAAGCCTCGGTAGCTCATTCTTGAGCAACTTGGAGGCACGCTCAGGAAGGCCAAACCAACCAAACAACGTGCGTTTCGGCATGGGTCAAGGTTCACAACAGCAATCTACTCTCACAAGAAAACCCTACTTGAACCATAAATCTTTGAGTCAAATAGCAACTCGCTCGTTGAAGATGGAAGATGTGAGCAAATGAACGCAATTGAGAGATGATGCAAGCTTTTTGCATTTTTCCACCTTTAAACAGCCATTGGTTTGTATTCTGGTGATATCAAATAATTCATCATTTGGCCTTCAGAACCATTCTGGGATTAAGTTTAATCAGCAATCAAGTAGCCAGGGATAAGCAACAGGAGTGCGATAAAGTACGATGGGCGCTATAAAGTACGATTGTGGGATAAAGTACGATAAGTGAGAGAAAGTACGATTGTGGGATAAAGTACGATAAGTGGGAAAATATTTGCTTGTGGGATAAAGTACGATACGTGAGATAAAGTATACGATGGTGGGATAGAGTACCCAATAGATCAGGTAAGACTATTTTCTGCCTAATAGTTAATTCCTTAACTTCTCCAAAAAATTAATTTAAAGTTAATTTTAAAATAACCTAAAATAGTTAATTTTTTTAACTTCAAAATTAACTATTTTTAAGGTAAAAAAATTTAACTTAAAAATTAACTTCTTTTTTAACTTAAAAATTAACCTTTTTTTGGTCAAAAAAACAATTTTTTCAACTTCAAAAATTGATTATTTTCTTCTAGATTTTCGAAAATTTAAGGGAAACAAACTAGTTTTTAGTTAGTAAACGAATATATTTTTCCAACCAAACACAAAAAAAACCCTAATAAAGCCCAAGTAATCCTATCATACTGCCAAAAATAATCCTAAAGCAAGCCTTGTTCCAACAAATAATCCTCAAAACTTGCCACACAAGCTTTCAGCAGTTTTAATTTTTCTTGATTTTTAAAGTAAAAGGTGTATCCCATATGACCAAAAATGCAGCATCTTTGTGCATGCATCTTCTGGGGCCACCCTTTTGACACACTTAGCCCCCAATAAGTTACAGTGAATTGTAATTTTGAAAACCAGAATTTGGCAAAACAAAGATATCAAAAATAATGAAAACATAGAACTAGTAATTGACTTGGTTGAAACATATCATAAAACATTTATTTGTTATAACAATTTCATTGTGTAATGCCCATCTAAATATGTAAAAAAGAAAAGTACACAAAAACAACGTAGAATAAACAAATAAAGACAAGACCGCAACATAGATTTTAAGAAAGATTATTTATATAAGGACATGCAAGAAATAAATATAATATGTTTTTTTTAAATATACAGCATAAATATATTTTAAAAATTTAACCCAATAAATAAAATAAAATTAAGTATTTTAATATTTAAAAAAAAAACTTTTTTTTAAAACATATGTTTTATTTTACTATGGTAAAGCGCAATTCAAATTTCAAAACAAGAATTTAAATTTAAAAATGCAAATAACATATGATTATTACCGTATTTGTTAAAGCTGGTTAAAAAATATATTGAGAATGAAAAATATATCCCCAATAACTATATATTTAAAATACCAACCAGCTTGTAGATTTCAAAAAAAATCAAAAAATCCAAAATTAAATTTTAAAGCCCAAAAATGAATATATTAGATTTAAATAAGCCATTTAAATTATAGATATTAAGATTTATTCCAAATATACACCAACAGATTTAAAATGCATATTTAAAGTTAAAAAAATACAATTCAAAAAAATAACACGTTCAAAGGGACTCTAGGGGCTCTAAGCGGCTACAGGAAAGGGTTGTACAAGGCTAGAAGAGGCTATAAAGGACAAGAAGAGGGAGGACATAAGGGAGTACAAGGGGCTATAACGGGTCTTAAGGGATTATAAAGGGCCAGAAGGGGTTCAAAAGGCCATGAGGGCTACAAGGGGCTTTGAGGGACTAAAAGGGGTCATGAAGGATGTAAAAGGTTAGGGAAGCTACAAGGGGCTGCAAGGGGCTATAAGAAACTATAAGGGGCCATAAACGATTATAAAGGGCTAGAAGAGGCTTTTAAGGGCTATTAAAAATTGTAAAATGTTTTAAAGAACTGTAAGTAAGAGGCTATAAGGGGCTTTAAGGGGCTATAAGGGATTACAAGAGATTTTAAAGGTCTACAAGGGGTTATAAAAGGATAAAAGGGACTATAAGGGGCCATGAAAAATTATAAGGGGCTACTAGGGGTTATTAGGGACTATAAAAGGCTACAAGGGGCTATTAGGGGCTAAAAAGGGCTATAAAGATTTTAAGGAGCCATGAAGGGAAGCTTTCAGGAATTGAAATTAATGGCTCCTTAACAAGAAATTACAAGGGATTGTAAGAGGCCAGAAAGGATTAAAAGGGATTATAAAAATCTTTAAGGGGCTATGAAAAAAA
>VSDK01007408.1:409914-468860 GCA_009767595.1 Symbiodinium kawagutii | reverse complement strand
TCATTGGTCTTAGGTGTGGGTGGTGGTGGTGGTGATGGTGCTGTTGTTGTTGGTGATGGTGTTTGTGCTGTCTCAAGTCACCAATGCAAAATGTCTAGGATTAGTTTTGAAGCCAAATTTCTTTATAAAATTATTTTAGGCAATGCCTGGGATTATTTTATTTTTCCCGCTACAATTGGCTTTGTTTCTTCTTGGCAGCACATTGCTGACACAGCCTGAACTGCCACCCCAGGTTTTTTATTGCAGTAACCCTATACCGCGCAAACCAAAAGTAATCCTAGAAGCACAACAAAAAATAATCCTGAAAACACACAATAGCCTTGAAAAAACAAACAATTTCACAAAGCATCATGTTTTGGGAAATCAAAAAACATTCAAAAACTAGCTAGATTTTAAGGCAATTTCTTTTCTACCTTAAAAATTAACTTTTTTTTAACTTAAAAAATAAACTAAAACAAGAAAAATTAACTTAAAAAAGTTAATTTTGAGCAAGCAAAAATTAACTTAAATAGTTAGGAAATAAGGAATTAACTATTAGGCAGAAAATAGTCTTACCTGATCTATTGGGTACGGTGGTGGGATAAAGTACGATTGCTGGATAAAGTACGATTGTGGGATAAAATACGATTGCGGGATAAAGTACGATCTTTGGGGTGTTTCATTGCACGTCTGGAGACTTCCCAGAATATTTTTTTGAAGCAGGGTATGGGTCGTGTAAGGCACCCAGTGGCATCAACATAGTTTATCACTGGATCCAACTTTTCAGATTTCCTCGCTTTCCGTTCCGACCTCGACCAAACCGAAAACCGATAAAGTAGGATCGATAAAGTACAATCGTGATTCCACGAATGTTTCGCGAAATGTTTCCCGAATTGCCCGTTTGCACATACTTTATATGGCCATCCTACTTTTTACTTTTTTCAACCAGAAATCGACCAAACAATTGTTGTGAAAAGTACGACAAGGGCGCTATAAAGTACGATACGATTGTGGGATAAAGCACGATAAGTGGGATAAAGTACGATGGTGGGAAAAAGTACGATTGTGGGATAAAGTACGATGGTGGGATAAAATATGTTGACGTGGGGCAAAAGCTATGGAAACTTTGCACCAAGAACAATGATTCTAATCCAAAATTGTATAATTCAGTAGCTTCATTTCAATCAAAAAGGAACACCCCAGGAAAACAGAATTGTTGGATAATACTGACACTGGAAAATCACTAATTAATGTTGCAGGGAGACTTGGTGAGCTTCTCAAACAAAAGACCGACAAGCACCCTTCGTCAGGGAAGCGGTGGACAAAGAAAGCATACCAGCTTTGCTTTTTTGCATTGGTTGAGCACGCCCCCAAGATTTCCTATATCTGCTACTATACCCTTATTGAACCCATAAATGACTAGCAGACCTGAACCTGATGATCAATCGATGATTGAATACAAAGCAAAAGAACAAGTCTCTGTTTCATCACATGTACATATTTCATCTATAATATTCATACGTACTGAATAAGATTGCACAAAGAGACACATCGATAGAAACATAAAGAGATGTACAGATTTTGAGAACCATTTCCTGCTGCCAGTTCAGATTTCACATCGATGAATCGAGGCACATGACTCTCTAATGAATGGAAGCTAAATGTCACATACCAGCAAAAAATTGCGACAATGAGTTGGGACAAACGTGGTGTTAATAGCCTCTCCAATAAGTGTCACAGCCAAACCGTACATCTTGTTAACCTGGGTTCTGGTGCATTTGAGGTTTGGAAAGTCATTAGTACAAGTGCGTAGCACTTGGTATCCCAGCGAATACCACCCACATCTCAGTGACCACTTCATTGCTATCCATATTGACAAACCCACAGACTAGTAGCAAGGTGTCCAAACCAGAATTGGATCATTCATTGCATACACAGACCAACTAGCTTCAAAATTCCCATACACACTGTGACATCAAAGGCTTGCCCAAAGACTGTTTTCTTGCGCGCGCGTGACTCTATGTCGCTTGCGTGCGAATTTGCCATCACGTGAACTTAATTAGCTAGTCAACACCTGTCCATGGTTGACCAACTTAAATGTCACAGCCTTTTCCTGCTGTTCCCAAACATCAAAGACTACCAAATCAGCAGACCATCCAGGTTCACGCTGAACATTTTGGGATTTCACCCAAAAAATGATTTCCTCGTTCCGGATCACATCGTTTCCCGACATGAAGTATGGAACACTTTGTGACAACCAACGCAACAGGGACACTAACCCGAGGCTGTCAGATGCATCGCTCAGGACGTGGAAGTTGCTGTCATCCACCTTCACCTGGTACTTCTCATCGGGAATGCCGCTATGCCACCTGATACCTCAGCGAAGCGGGTGCGCAATTGGAGAGTATAGCAGGGGCAGAGAGATGAATAACCTATTCCAGGTGAAGTAGTGAGTTATACAATGAAAGCATGATTCCATTGATTGACAATATTTTGATATTTGTCGGGGTAAGGGGTAGAGAAGACATGGTGGTATATGTTTAAACAAAAGGATATATGTCTAACCACCACCTGCCTTTTCCATCGAGAGAGGGGGAATACTTTCTTATGATGCACTTGGATGAAAGGGAGGGCGATAAAGGAATCCAAGAAAATGAAATTGGATCTTGGGGAACAACTGCTTTCATTTTACAAGCCCGGGGACCCATAGGCTCACGGAAAGAAGAGCACACGCTGTCTATACATCAGTGCCACAGCAACAGGCTTCGGTGCGCGCGCAAGGATGCGGCGGTAAGTCTTTGAGCCACTGAAATTTACCCCTGGTTGCGAAGCGACGGTTCCAGTCAAATATGACCAGACATGGTTGCGCTGCTGGCTCCTCGTTGATCCCAAGCTAGGTTGACTACTGGAAGACTGGTAGCGAAGGAACACATATATTATTGATAAAACAACAGATTGCTCGTTCAAGGTGTATCATTGCAAGCGCGCCCAAACATGTTTCACCTTTTATTATTACCAAAATTGTATAATTACCCGAAGTCATACTAGGGAAAACCATGTTGTTGTTGTTGCAGCTGTCTTGGTGTTATTTCCATCACAGTCAGTAGTATCGGGTTCACCTTGTGCGTAACAATTCAAACCCTTTGACACCATGACTCCCAAAGCGCACAACGAGAACAACATTGCTTGCACCTGGGCATCTTTAAATGTGTTTGGCATTCCATGGATTTCCCATTTCCCAGGCAAATGCAATATTTCTATTAATTCCGCATATGATAATTGAAAATAGTCAGCCAGTGTTGTCTATACGCATCATCAACCATTACATAAATTAAAAAATATCTACTCGCGCACTGCCACCACAACTACGTAAATATATGTCACTATTTGGACTTTTGTATTATGGCTGAAATCAACATTCCAAAATAATCAATATATGTACTTCTTCTTGGATCACCCATGTTTGAACATCATTTGATCTCTCTTGAACCTATATACCTAGCATGAATTACATCAGCCAACAAACCCCTGACACATGTGCTTGGAGGAAACATCTTTCCAGTGGCTAACGCGTGAGAGTGAGTTTCCACAACCAAAGGCCCCTTTGATCGTAGTAGTCATCATCAACCCTGGAAAAGAGTGAGCCGCTTGAGACTTTGAAACAAATATTATTTGCATTTAGAAAGCAGGTGACCAATCCATAACTTTAATGACGTTTCAATATCATTAGTCAAAGCGTTCTGGTTGAGTCATCATCTCAATTCCAGTCCTCCGTAACCCAGTACTGCACATGGCAACCCATCCGTGTAGGCTGTTTTTTTGCCCGCGTGGAAGTCTCAGAATCAGCACCTATCACAGCTCCAAATGAAATTGAGCCAGCTAAACCTACCGTAGCCAACAGCTTTCTCACGCCCAGCGATCCAGCGCACCTCCGCCATAAACACAATTTTAATGATCTAGCCTCCATTGAACCACACAAGTCACCGCAACTGAAGATGATCCAGTCATAGAATGGCTCATGCCATGTTGCTATTTGCCGTAGCTAAATCAGGCACACAGGGCTATGCCAGGCAAGATTTGTATTGAATCGTTGATATCAAATTTTACCCCCTTGTAAACATGAGCAACCATGGCAACTGGTAGCGCCTAAATCATCACGAAGCTTTACTTTACCTCCGATTTTTACCTTCATCATCATTGTCTTCATCTTCTGAAGCAGATGGTTGGCTCCAACTTCCGGGGTCACACAAACCCTTGTGGCTTGTCCCAGCTTTGGGGGCTGCATTTGACGCAGCCTCTTCATCTTCTTCAACCTCCACCTCAGCAGCCTCAGCCTCAGCTTCAGCATCCTCCTCGTCCTCTGACTCCTCGCCCAACCGAAGAGCGCGCTTGGACAAGAGCGTAGCACTGCTCTGAAATCGAGAAAGCCCACCCCGAGCCTGGCTCTGCCTCTCCAAACGCTTCCTCAATCGCTCCTGAGTCTAGCCAAATCAAAGTGAGAAAGTACAAGCTACTTACACCGTCATTAGGGGAGCAGTTCTAGTCATAATGATTACCAAGACTTGGCAGAAAACACCTTGGTCTGTCTTGGCGCAATGGTTTTCAATCTGAAGCCCATCAATTGGGTTTCTGATTGATTCAACAGCTGAGATTCCACATTGGACAGGCATTCTTTAGTGAATTCTTTTCAGGCATCGCGCCCTTTCCAGGAAAGGCATCCAAAGATCTCGCGAGAAGCAGCCCCAAGGCAATCCGTTTCAGGACGCCATCCTGCCTCCACAGCTTCCAAGAACGAGGACACGGATTCCTCAGATATACAATTCAAGGCCTGAGAAACAAGAGAAAAAGGTAAGTGTGATGAATTCAGCTGTTGAATTTTTTTTAGGATGACACCTCACAGTGTCACGTGTACACAAAACAAACCAAAACATACCCAACATAGACCAAATATACAATCCTGTCGGCATACACCACCTTCACAAAAAGAGCGGTGTCATTCACCAAGTTGAAATGAAAATTCAAATCTCCACTGAAAAATCGATACAATGCTTCCTCTCCAGCAGTTGCCTTTGTCTCAAGAGCCAACTCGGAACGAGGAGTGGATTCAGCCATTCGAGGGTCTCGACGAAACTTCCCAGTAAAGAGATCCATGTCATCATCGGTACGGTCCTGTGGATGCGAACGATGGATAAACACTTCTTAGAGACTTGCACATTTAAAAGGCTGCTGGCAACCAATTGATATAAAAAACTGATGCATTATAGCGCTTCATTAACAAGTATGGAACACTGCAAAGCTCTTCAATAACATTGCCTAGTTGCGAGGACAAACGAATAAATTAAACAGTGAACCAACCTGGGATATATATAGAACCATAATTATACTTTAGTCAGTTCGTACACAAATGGTCTAGCCTATTTGCTCAGCAATGGGTTCCTTGGTCTTGAACACGCGCTGACCACGGCGAGCACCTGCTGGTTGACTGCGGGCTGAACCGTCATCATCAGACTCTTCCTGACCTGATGACTGAGAATCATGGACGCGCTTACCAGAAGTTGATCCTGATGACTTACCACCTCCTGCCCTGGACCGAGAGCGACCATCGCGATTGGGCTTACCCACCCCCCCAGGAGCACTGGATTCAACCATGGCGTCCATGTCTGTCTTGGCGTCTGCCTTGCAATTTGACACAATCTGCTTGAGCTCAACAATCAGCTTCACTCCAGTCTCGCTGTCGTTCAATCGTTGCTGGAGCTCGGCAGCCACAGCCCTGACCCCCGCAAGCATGCAACAAGCAAAGGAAAATTGTCGTATAAGCCAGTAATTTCTGAAATAATATAAAATGGTCAGTGGTGTGACTTTGGTATGTCCACACACATACGTTATGGCAGTAGGCCCAGGGTCGCTAAAAGTCATTTGCGCCCTCTTCGAAACAATGAACAAATAACCAACCCGGTTGAACTCAAGATGTTCACTGCCCTATCCTGCCTTGTTTGTTAAAGGTGCATGGTCTGGTGTATCAACCACCCCCAATGATCTAAGCGTGGTTTTTTAATTCTCACCAGCCCAAGCAGCTCAGGTAGTGTCCCAGAGTGAAGCAGCAGAGATTGGTGGTGGAAATCTGGGTTTGGATGCGTCGCATGAATCGCCACTTGGAGCAGCTTTGGCACGGGTGAAAATATATATCAAATTTTCACATGTTTCATAAACTACATGGACTGTTTCATTTGCTCAGGTAGAGAATAAGAAAATACTTTTCCCAGGTAAAGCAAAGTTGGCAATGGTTGACCATTGGGTGACAATGCAATTAACCTAAATAGTTCTAGTGAAATGGTCATGGTTTACCATCATGTAACCATCACCGGTCAAGTGAATACATCACTCGTATCCTTCTTTCAAGACTCCAAAACGCCCAGCCAGTATTTAGTTATTTGGATGTTGGCCACGTCTTTCCCAAAATGCACAGCCTGCGAAGAGATGTTAGAGACTCGTGTTGACCGATGACCGAGAACTCGTTCATATCCGTGATTGGGCAAGGACCCGAATCGACGAGCACATGAAAGGAGTGCCAAGGAACAGTTTGAAACATTTTGAGAATACAACCTACTTTTTCAGCTTCACTAACAACAACTAAAGACCAGCTAATCTAATTGTTTCGGTCAAATACCAAGCAAGGATCGCGATTAACCATTTTGGTAGGTCATACGCAAGTAAAAGGAACAGCTAGGTGATTGGCACTAGTACCTCTTAGTAGTTTATCAACATTTGTCTTCCCCCAACCTAGCTGAAGTAGCTGGATGAGACGATCCCTTCAGCGTTTCTTTGCTCGCTGAAATTCCTTGCTGAGCTCCACCCATACACTCAAGCTCTCCGCGCTGTCTGCCATTGCTTTGAAAGACGCAAGCGCACGCCTGCAAATTTCAAACAATTCACCACCTAAAACCATCAAAGTTTGCTCGCTCAGCACCTCGTGCTGTCGAGCCAGCACTGTGGCCAGCATGTAAGGGCGAAGATCTGCGATCTTTTGCACACGGGCAGAGAGGACCAAGCTCTTCGGTTTCCTTAGTAGAAAAGACTGGTTGACAGTCGGTATCAACAAATATTTTGACAGGGTTGTTCATCCGTGATTGGATCACGCCACCAAGACAGAGAAAGACAAAGACAAATAGAAGGAGAGGTAAAGACATCTTATTTTTCAATCTACAGATGATACGCTCATCAATTTTAACGTTCATACGCTTCTAAACGGGGGTCACTAGGATTTCCTAAAAATGCAGAACCAAATACTTTTCTTGACCATGAAATCCACTGGGTTGCCAGCGCCAGCAAGGCTCAAACCAAAGCTGGCAGCTACAGCGTACGTAAGGATCGTGTCAGTGTCATTTGAGTCTGATGAGTCACTGGAGCTGGAACCCTTGCCTTTCTTAGCTACCTTGAATCGCTTCTTCTCTTTTCTCCTGGCTTCCTTCTTCTCATCCTTCTTCTCTTTGCCTTTCTTGTCTGATTTCCCCATCGACGACAAAAGAAGAATGGAAGCAGGCAAGGGGAAGCAAACAGGCGCGACACTAGGGCCCACAGTAGCACTTGGATGAAGCACTCGCCATTCACTGCTTTGCAAAATGATAAGCGTGCGCTATTCTGCCATGAACTGATTGGCCAAGGAGACTGCCCACGTTAACAAATAACAGCTGAGTAGACACCCAAAACGAGATTAGTGTACATAATTCACCCCACTATCAATCAATGCTTTCCAATCCCAACTACCTACCACCAATCCATTGATCAACCAATCCACTTTACCAAAGACAATCCCCACACAGCAGAAACCCTGCAGGTAGCCAAAGAACTCTTTGCTTCCACGGTGTCAAACGCGCTCTGAAATTGTCGAACGCTCCCAATGCAAATGTAATGTATTTGCACTAAATTGTAAGACCTCATAAACACACAACCTTGTCATGCGTCGCAGCAGGTCGCTCCGCTGAGCAAAACCAAATTAAATTGGAGACTACCAGGTTGCTGGTACAAATGTGGGTCCTGTAGACTGAACCCCTCCGAAACCAGATAATGGATACCTATGATTGTTACCATGGCCATACTGAGTTTTGGTTTTATTGACTCATGGTAAGGACCCCTAACATCTACTAGAAACTCAAACGCACTTGCTACGTGTTGTTTTTAGTACCCAACACCAACAACAGTAGTTAGATATGAAGAATTAGCGCGGCTACCGCAATGTCAGCCATCCAGAGTCACTGCGCTGATGTCCTTGCAGTCGTTCAAGATGCAGAATCACATCGAAGAGTGAAGGCACTGCCATTGCCTGCAAAAACGAGGGTCTGCAAACAAACCTTAAACCCGCGCACACTTCTTGGCATTGAGACTGGAAGGATTGGCGGAGCCAGTTTTAGATGTTCATCCATTTACCTTTACATTTATTGGCTGCCATTCCAACCGCCAGTCACTATCAAATAATAAACAAGGCTTGCTGCGCAGTTCTACGTTCAGATTCTCATTGCCTATCATTAATCAACAAATTGAGCTGAAGACTACTTCAGTTCATTTACATGAGGGGTCTACCAGCAGTATGACTAACAAGCGTTTGACTGACTACTTGTTGCTTCCAAGTCTAAGTAAGGAAGTGAACACAAACTGAGAGGCAACATGTTGTCATTCATGTGTGGTGTTGGTTCTAATCTTCGATGTTCATTTTCATCGAGACGAGTCAGCTGGGAAGCAGGTGAAATAGGAAAAGTATAAGTCAGCCGAAGGAATTCTGCAGATGGTCCAGATCGAATTACGTAATCCCAACTCACTCCCTCCATCCCAGGCCATTTGCACCTTCACGACATCGATGAGATAATGCAGAGGGTTCCAAGAGCATGCCTCAGAGCAGTGAAGCAAAGGTCCTAGAGTGAGCAAAGACTCACCTGACCTGACAATCGAAGTGGCGAAGGTAAGCTCTGAAAATGATGATAGTAATCATTTGACAAAAAGTGGATCGCTGATTTTTATGGCCAATGACTTAACAATTACCCACCACTCGTTTTGGGCAATTGATTTTACCAAGCACTCCCTTCCTCGCCAAGACGCAGGGCAGCACATCATCACTCACACCAAATCAATCTGGCGCTTCGCCTTCTTCAAGGCCCAGGAAAGAGTTTCAAACCAATCATCGATGATATCAATGTAGACTTCGATTCGACTAATTGTTTTAACTTTAGATGACTTAGTCAGTGAATGTTCAAGTAGTTTTTGATGACTTACATTGAACACATGACCCATCAGCTAACTACTCACTGGTCCAGCAACATACCTTGCACGTCGATGCTTTGATTTGTGGTCACAACTGACTGATGTTAGCTATCATTGGTCAAAGGACACATAATAATTCAACATCTATTTCGTTCAGTTTGATGTTATTGTCTATTTGGACTTCTGCCAACAGCTGGCCCTGGCCAACCGCTGTTTCACAACAGCAGCCTTGAGCAAAAGCTGCAGGGAAATGCTTTGGCACCGATGATGACGAGCTCGAAGATGAAGCCGATGTCCTGGCAAATAATTTGCTTCAGGTTTCGTGGTCCCTTCCAACCCCCAAACATTATACTTCATCTTTAACCTTGCTAATCTAGAACTCTTTCAATTAGTAGAACCCTTTATTTATTACCAATTGACACCTACACAGGTCATCCCAACCTTTTCAATTTCGATCGCATCAGACCTTTGTCTCTCGAACAATGCGTCAAGGGCTCCACTGACACGAGATGGACGCTTGCGGGAGCAGCTTTCGGGGGGTTGGCTCGCATGCGTTTGCGAAGGCTCGCCACCACTTTGGGACGTTGGAGAAGCAGCCATGGGAATGGGAGGTTCTTCATCATGTGGGATGTCATCATCATCAGTGTCAGGCTGACCGTCAGCATCAAGGACAGGTCCCTCATCATTGCGCTGGCCCCATGTTCCCTCCCTCTTCTGCCTCAACCAGGCCCTGACCACCTCAATGGGAATTTTTGGAGCAAGGTCCCTTTCAATGCCGTCCCATCCTGGATCCGCGTCCACCTTTTGGCCTTGAAACTTCTCCACCAGTTCCTGCGATAGCCAAACAAAGTTGTTTAGACCTTTGGAACTATAGTCAATCACCAAACTTAGTCAGGCTACAATAAATTTCAACATGGAACAAACTTAGCTCAAGGCGCGGCAAGCTTGATTTAAACCATCTTAAACCCTTTAAATCATGATTTCAATGAATTGATGCCGATTAACTCTGAGTCTTGCAAACTAAATCACCACCATCATTTAATCATTACTAACAACATTGGCTGTGAATGCTTTTCATCAATTAGAAACTGTCTTTATAGACTTGTTGGCGCGGAATGTCCTTCATAGTTTTCATAACTTCCTCGTGCGTCGGCATAGCACCAAGAAGCCCGCGAACAAAGTTTTCCACATCCATGGAAGCATACGGGTAGTCCCACACGCGATCGAACACTGAGTAGGTCCGGTTCAATTTGTAAGCATAGGCAATACTTTCCCCAAATGCTGCAGGGTACAAAGCACTGATGGCGGTGAGTGGGTTGCCTGTTGTCCACCTCACAAGAGAAATGGTGTGTGTATCAGCCAGACTCTGGCGACGTATGTGGCATATGTGTTGCAACTTTCGAAAAATTTACTTATACTTTCTAGGCTCTTATTAACCAAATCATACATGCATTTATTCAATGCTCGCTATTGATGATTATGGTAACACATACAAACAATTCTTTTTATTAGTGCATTATTCATTTGGTTCCTACTCTTTGCACTTGAGACTCAGAAAGGATAAACATTAAAATGTCAAATATAATTTGCGCTGTTTGTCGCAGTCTTCGCCTTCCACAATCCCTTGTGAGGACATCAAAGCTACGGGTCTTCATAGACGGGTACAGCTGCTTGTAAATGTGGGCGACAATTTGCACGCCAGGCCATGTACCTTGTAAAGCCAGAGGCTTCCATGAGCAGCCCCCAAACGGGCCCAGTCTCAACACGATCTCAAAGTACACCCAAGGTTCGAAGTCGTGGCGGTTCACTGTTTTTCTTGAAATTAGCTTGGGATATTTTTTTCTAAGTCGTGGCGATTGCAGCGGTTACTTGGTGTTTTGCATATTGTGTTTTTTTTAGCATAGTTGTCATGTTTCATTATAATCTGTTGCGGTCAGCTTGTGATTTGGAGCGTTCTCCTTTGTCATGCATTATTCCATTTCTATATATCCTGCAGCATCCTGCCGCTATTTCTGTTGTTCACCTTCCGGTTCTCAGCAATCCCTGGTTTCTTCCAACATCCTGCTGCTGGTGCTGTTGTTGCTGCTGCTGCTTGTACTGCTGCTGCTGCTGCTGTACTGCTGCTCGTGCTGCTGTACTGCTGCTGCTTGTGCTGCTGCTGCTGCTGCCGCTGGCGGTGCTGTCACAGAAAGATGATGTTCTGGACACACTGTGCGCAGGGCCTCCTCTTTACTTTAGCAGACTTCCTGGAACACAGGGTTTCCTCTGCCCATGCGGGTTTGCTCCCTGTGTTGTGACTATTGGTCACGTGCTCTGACTTAGGGCCACCGCCTGGTACTTCTGACGCACGCGGTCCATTGTGAATTGCTATTGAAACTAGGTTAAACACAAAAAGATGATATGTTAAGGAAACCTCCTGAAATCCTAGCGGTCACATGGGGGAACAAATTGTTGCAAGGTCTCTGCCGTGACAGGGGTCGTGGCGAGTGGTTCCATGGGGAAGTAGGTTCCAAAACACATTTTGCAATGACTTTGGCCCCCGAGTGTACAGGCCATCACCAGCTTGCAGGTCTTCGATCTTCTCCTTGACGCATTAATGTAGGCAAAGGAATAATTAATAATCAAAGTTCACCAATTTTTGGTGTCATTTTGAGGTGGCATCCTGGGCTAGAAACTGAGAATCGCAATGGAGCAATGGATTTGTCACCAAAAGAACACGACAACATTCACAATTGCTTTGGAACAAATCTTGCTGGACCAGATTGTTTAAATGATCATGAAATTGGTCGTCATTGATTCGAAATACATCATTGATTTGATAAAGAACCGATGGCAACATTAAATTCATCCTGACTTCAAACTGCCAGTTGCTTCCATTGGAATTAAAAAATCAAAATGATTCTAATTAGCAACTCTTTACTAAACCACAACAGAACGCAATACTTCAATGACAATCTCTCTCAAACAAGCTTAGTTACCTGGAAACTGCGGCAAGAGGGATGAAGGTGGCTGTTCCATCGTCCAGACTAGGCCCAGCCATTCTGCTAAAGGAATGATGATCTCTGTCAGTACACATCCCACGTCTTGCATGCTCCGTTGCCACAAATTTCCTCGGTCAGTTCAAACCAAACCCGTATACCCCACCTAATCTTTATATGACCTGCAAATCACAACTGCTTCTTGAAGAAACACAACAATGCTCCTGATCTACTCCAAACTCAAAGCAGTGATCGATCTTTGTGGTTTAACAATCGACTCCTTGGATGCGCATACTTTAAAGAGTCTTACTTGTAGTTTTGTGAAAGCAGCAGTCAAGAAATAACTTAGTATCCAAACGGTATACATGTCTCAATCAGATTAGATTCTAGGCCACGCAGAGCACTTCCACGGCTGAGCCATATCCATCCCCCGCAAGTTGGGGATAGCCAAACCAAACCTCCTGGAACCACCTTGCTCATCTTGAGGCAGGCAAAGAATAGGCCTTGGGCTGTATGGATGTTCTCGCGAGGGTCATTTCCGTGGATCATGCAGAAGCAGCAAATGTATGGATGTGAGATGTGAAAGGCCGCACGCAACCAACAAAAGTCATGCTCACACCACATAATCCTAAATATGATTTAGGCCAGGTCAAATGATTATGTGGACTGTTGTATCATCGCAATAATCATATTCTAACGAATGTTCACTTCTTCACACGGAAAAATATTTATACTTATATTTTAAAAAAGAAATATATATATATATATATATACTATCTATGCCCTCACCCACGAGGCTGCCCCCACCTAGTCAGCACCCAAGGGCATATGCCAAATGGTGTGCCCAGCCAACCCATACTCTCCTGAACCCTTTGACATAGAGAAAAAAGGTTTGCAGATCCATTTTGATCAATTTAATGAATACCACATACCAACTCAGTTTTTTGATTAATTAGCACTGCTTCAAGATCACGTTTTCTGTCCAGATACCTGGTCAACTAGTATTGCTGCTTGCAATTAAGCTAAATCAGCCATTGTGCACAACACGCCTGGACTCGCTAAAGACCAAGCTTCGGCAATCAAACGCTGTCGAGGTCATGTCCCAGGTCGCAAACCCATTGCGCAAACTCTGGCTTTGCCCAAAGAGCTCACAACAACTGAACTCACATCCCTTCCTCTCCAAAGGTTTTTCCAAGGTTGGATTATTTTCAAGGAGCAGACATTTTATCTGCTCCAACGAAAGGACGGGTCGACGAATCACCTTTGTAAGAGCTGGAGCCATGCTTGAGCCACCGCTGGCCAAATGGAGCTGGATTGTTTTTTTGCATCTAAAACGTCGATAAAGTACGATAATCCTATAAAGTACGAATGTTGATAAAGTATGCGCATCCAAGGAAGCCGGGTCCAAAAAAGCTTGTACCCCAAAGCTTCTGCTAGTTTTCCGGCTGTGGGTGATGCCGTTGCTTCAACTTTAGTGGGACTCAGCGCGGAAAACGTGCGAGATCACTCGGTTCTGCACATCAAATTTTCGAATGGGAGAGGGAGCACCTGGCAGACAAAAATGGATCAAGAATTTGCGCTGTGAAAAGGGGTGGCTCAACCAACCAAACTCGAGATTAACCTAACCAAACATGGAGAATCAAACAGGAACCCACCAACCAATTTTACTGGCTGATTCTTGATTTTTGTTGCAAACCTAAAATCCTTTATGGGTTCATTCTCCAGTAACGGATAAGGTGTCACCTATGTAGTTTTAATTATTTCTAGTAGTTATTTAGAATCTAAATATTTTGGGTTGGCAATAGCATCACAAATTGCAAATTGGTGCAAAATGGTGCAAACATTTATTTTTTGATATTGAGGTCCTAAGCTTTTTCCAGCAATCTCTGATTGTTAACCATCCCGCCTAATGAAGGTATCATCCTCAATAAAGTTCAAAGCCAGCAACGAACCCCTTGCACTCCTGATAGTTGTCTAAATAACGCTCAGCAAAAACTGAGGTGTCGCCTCTGGATTGAGCGCATGCTGATCTTGCAGAAATTCGATCCTTCCTGGAGGAGATCCGAGCGCTTCGCAGTTTGCGGCTACCTCGAATCTACGGTTGTGATTTGAACTGGCTCATTGACAGGTAGTGTGCAGATTTAATCTGAGCGTAGCTGGTTTGTTTCCAAGCCAACTAGCTTCAGGAAATTCAATTTCACAATTTCACATGTTTGTCCCATTCGCTGGAGATGACCCCCTTGAAAACAATACGTACATCTAAATCGAAACATGTTTTGCACAAATGAGGGGATGTGATCCTGCATGATGTCAGCGTGATCCGCGTCATTTCAGTTCTGTGAAACTTGCGAATGGACCCAAATTTTGAGCTAATGGAACATTCAATACATGAGTTTCTGTGAGTCCGTGTGATTTGAACGTTCTGTGCGCGTGACTTGGTGTGACTTGGGCATGCCATGGCATGCCCTCTGGTGAAACTACCTACTTAGAAACTTGGCTAGCTAGCCATGGCATAACCAGAGGATGATTTGGAGATTGACAAGGCTCGAATCTATCTAATATCATGTAAGTATTCAATGAACAATCAGTTCCGTCCAAAAACGGACTATTCCTAATAATTATGTAACATATGTACCCGAAACGCCGCTACCGCTTTCCTCCAACACTCAGCTGCAGGTTTCGGCAATGGCCTTGGAAGCTGCCCCCAACGATGTGATCGGTTGTCTTCCCCTACCACTCTTGAATCTTGTCCTCGGGTGGGCTCTTAGAGGAAGGGCTTGAAGAAGGAAAACCCTAAAAGTTGCAGTTCCATTGCGGCTTCTTCCCAGTTCGGGTTTGGTTGAGAAGGTTGCACCTGACCCTAAGCAGATCAGGACTGATACTGATCCACCTCCGGCACCTACTCCAAAAGCTTTGTTTGCACCCAAAGTGACACTGGCAGGATGGAAGTTGAAGGTTTGGGTGCTGCAAAACAGTGTATGTTTAAATAAACCATTTACGGTATAATTTACGCTTTTTCAAACCACATTGATGTGATTTTTGTTTGAAAACAAAACTAAACAACAGATTTTGATACGATTGTGGCTGGCTAAAATCGGCTAAATTTTAAACATATACAAAAAACACATTGTGACATAAATCATATATGTTGCCTTAGGCGTGGCTTGAGGAACGTGACGACTATCCCTACGATTGAAGAGTTTCCAGCTTCAAGGATTCTCCGGAAACAAAATGTTGCCAGCAAGTTGTAACCTCTAACACCGTTAGACCTGTTTGCTGCCCTGCTCTGTTGGGGTAACCTTTGGCTTGTTGGATGCCAAGCCGCCAACCACATTTGATTGTTATTTTAGAAACGCAATTGGATGCTGCTGATACCTGTATGTATGCTGCATGCCTAGCTAGTGTTTGGAACAACAAAAAATTGTAGATTGTGGTTTCTTTCCACCTCCATCGCACTTTAGCCACTGACAGTGGGAAACACTATGATCCTGGAGTGCCAAGGTTGGGATTAATTTGTTGACACCAATATCTTCAACATTTCTACAGCACGCAACCCAAGGTTGGAGTTCGACGCTCAGAATTGCAAATGTGCGTTACAGTACTCTTTGTTTTACATCTTGCAATCTGCACTACTGTGTGCCCTCTATCCCCAGGCCAGCGGCTATCTGTGTTGCACCTATTGCCGATCTGAAAACCAATCTTGAATCTCTCAAGGGCGCAAAAGCAGGCGTCACAGGTGGGGTTTGTTCTATGGGTACATGTTGGCTGTTGGTTACCATGAATCCCAAAACTTATATATCGCAAAATTCTTGTGATGTGTATTGTTTCTTCGCTAATATGATCAGCATCATGACGCTGTATGCATTCAGCTGGCAATGATCATGAAACAGTGTTGTCTGATCAAGCGACATTGACTCGTTTCAATCAACATCCACATAGGCTTGCGCATTGGTGGAGATTCTGAACTGAGACGTCAAACCGCTCAAATGGCAAGCCATTGCCGACTACAAACACGCATCAAATTGCTGTGAAGGGTTGGGAAAGCAAAAGTGAACCTAAAGGTAAATCGTGGCAAACCCAAGGCCAAGGCCAAAGCGGCTGCATAGCAGCTTTGTCGGTCCTGGAGCCACATTTTGGAGAAAATAAATCGATATGTGAGCCAAGTTGTGGTTTGTTTCAGGAACGCCATCTTGGTAAAATGACTCAAACACCTTATCAAACTGGTGGTAACAAACGCAAGTTAGAACCAGTAAGCTTGACTACACACATCATGCACTTGCTTGCAGCGCTTGCGCGGTGGATAACGGTTGAATACTAGATCCAAATCTCAAGACCTTGATCCTGCAAGACTGGGATGTCAGTAGAACTTGTCCAGAGTTTTGAACATGTATCGTGTATATGTAAAGATATACATATACAAATGCACGCATGTTGGGACGACTACAGGTAAAAAATTGCACCAACCTCAAGTTGCACCCATCCAAATTTGTTGTTTCATACGATGATCATGATTGCAGTTTGAATGGTTGACCTAGACTCCCGGCACTCTCCATGCTCGACCGCGACCAAACAACTGAATGGATTGACTTTTCCGTGGCCCAGTGGACACAATTAACTTGAGAGCCGATATGTGGGAAACTTGCCGCTTGCATCAGTTGAATTTAGAATCCACATGCTGGCGATGCATGCCTTTTTTGGTTCCCTGGCCCTTTCCCCACGCGGATGTCTCCTTGGCTGAGGACTCAATCTGAACTCTGGGACGTGGAGCCCCTTGGCGGTAGGGACCGGGAGTTCCTGAAAAATCAATGTGCTGTTAACCACGGAACATGTTTGCGTATCAAACATGTCATTGAAAGCACCCTTCAACTTGTGGATTTTGTGAAGCGCACCATGAGTCATCTAGCTCTGCAGACTTACGGAAGGCAGCGCATGCAGCTGTCAAAGCCACCTCATTGCATGTATATACATATATTTATTTACTTATTTATAAGTGTATCTAAATACACATGTCTATGATATATTTACTTATTAATATGTATACCTAAATAATCCTAAATACACATATCTATGATATATTTATATATATGTCATATATAAAAATATATTGCATGTGTATGTATATATGTATATATTATGTAGTTGGGAAAGTGATACAGCTCACCCAGTTGAAATACACATTTGTCTGGGGATGATGTCTATTCAAACATTAGTAAGTCTATTGTTGGGGGTCATGGGCGGTTGGGAGCATAGCTAGAAAGAAAATAGGAAGTTGAACGTATCACCAAAATGAATTCGGAACCTAATTGCACCATCATGTGTCATGTTGTGGTGAAGGGGAATGCTCTGTCGCTCTGACTATTTTTTCATGTGGTGCGTACTCGAACACTAGCGAGCCAATCACATTCAAGTTTTGGGAATCCCATGACACGATCGAATCTTGGTCGATTTGATTAAATACTTGATTACGCCTTTCTGCCCACAACCAATTTCATTCTTAGAACGCACCCGGAAGCAGTGAGGACGCCTGGACCACCCGGGTTGATCATTCAGTAGGGCACTGTGCCATCTTCAGTGAGAGTGATTTAAAATTTAACTGATTCCTGGTCGCATTCATCAAAGGTTCATGATTTTTTTCATATTCAGAAACCACAATCATCAATAACCATTCTTATTCATGCTCAAGCCCACATGCTACAGCTGCAGTAGGTCGCAAAATACAGTTATGACCAAATTGATTTCCCAGTGTCGGATTTTCCTCCTCCAAAATCAAACCAAGTCCAGCATATTTTGTACAGTCTTACTTCAATCGGTACAAAATGATCCATGAATTATCACTTCACTTTTGGTACGCCACACAACTTGGAAATGCCCGTTGACAAACACTTCCAGGTGTTGTATGGTGCTGGATGTTGCTGCCCACCTAGAGATGTCGATTGATATCCTTCCTGTGGGCCACTGGCGGGATCCTCCGGCCTGCCAGATCGATATCATCGTCGTCTGTGCGTGGGTTGTTTTGCCAACCTGCAGGCCAGGCCCAAACTTGCCAGCCACCTTTATGCCAGGCCCAAACTTCTAGGCCATTCTGCTAGATCTGCCAGAATGAATTTCCCAGCTGTTTTGAATTGCCTGTGATGCTGTGCATAGAAAATGTTGCAGGGACCCTCCCAAGTGACATGCAAGTAGAGTCATTGCTACAGGATGTCACCTTGACCGTGGATATGACCATAAAATACCGTGATGTTGGACGAGGATCCAACCCACAAAGGACTCCGTGTGTAGACATGCACGGGTGTGCAAAGCCTCAGCCGCCCTCTGATTTTAAGGTCCAAACCCACGCGCAAACGACGATGATACCGTCTTGCTATCTGGCAGGCGGAAGGATCCCGCCAGTGGCCCACAGGAAAGATACCATCTTACTTTTAAATTCACATTCAAGAAAGCCAATCAAATCATGGTCACATGAGCACACTAATTTCATGGTTTTGTGGTTCATCTTACTAATGATATCATATCTAATAATGATGTACCAATAACATTAATGATAAATCTATCAGCAGTTGATACTTGTATATACTACAAAATCAAGATACGATATGATACGGTATGATGCGATAATCAGTTGCTGTAGCTATGATCATACTCTGGGTCAAAACGGGTTGATTCTGTAAATCAAGACTTACAAAGCAGTTACTAACAAATAACATTGCCGGCCAGCACAGCACAGCGCCAGCGCCCTTGCCGTGGCCTCGGAGGCGTCCTCTGGCAGGAGCATCTCCACAATCTGGATGTGAGGCCAAGATTTCGTTGATGTAGCGTACAACATCAACGAAATCTTGGCCTCATGTCCAGCGCTTCTGGCCATGGTTTGATCATGGTTGATGATGGGTCAATAATTTGTTAACAATTCTTGAGAATTGGTTTGTAAAAATTGAGTTAGCATAATGGATTAATCACGCTTGATAATGAATTTATCATGGTTAAAATGTGTTAAAATAAAGATGATCAGTTGTTATCAATGATTTAATGATGATTAATGATTGATCATGGCTAATTAATCTGAACGGTTAATGGCTAATAAGTGTCGACAATTTGCACAGGAGTGAGTGACAAACGGCTCTTTCGATCAAAGGGCTTTGTCTGTCGGCTTGTCTGCATGGAACAAAAGCCTGCATGCATTTGGATCTCATGGTTACGATGTAGATGATGGTAGCCATAAATGCAATGTGATTCAACGCTAAAGCATGCATCAACGGCACCTTTGAGTGGATTGTGGTTCTTGTTGAGTTGCTCCGCTGGGAGGGGCTCACAAACTCGAAAAAGTTAAACTATAGTGATTCTGACATCTCACCCCGACAAAAAAAGACAAACAAAAACCAGCGAAAACTGACCTCTGAAAGCCCGAGGACAACGAGGACCTTTTCATTGTGGCGTCGAGAAGGTGCAGGCTCAGTCAGCTCGTGGCTGCACAATACCGCCAAGGATGATTGCGATGATCGCGATGTTTGCTCCAAGTGCGAGAGAATGTATGGACTTTTCGTGGGCTAGATGGATTTCTGAGATGATCTGGCGGCCTATGATCTGCAGGCCTATGATCTAGTCTAAATATATCTAAATCATCGTAAAAAATATAGCAATGTGTCCTTATAGTCTTCATTGTTGTGTTGTCAGTGTGAAGTGTCGATCAGTGAATGCTTGTCATGGGAAGACTTCCGCATCGCATCATGCCTCGCGCGCTGTGCTTTGCCTGTCCCGTCTCGGGGAAAACTGCGTGTCGAAGCCCGATATTTCGAAATCCAAAGATCGATACCCGTCATCTCGACGGTCATGCCGCATGCGGGTGAGAAAGGGGCATCTCCAAAGTTATCGTCGGACAACTTTGCTCTGGTCCCCTCAGACAACGATGCAGCGGAAGATGGAATTGAAGGCCAGCAGTAACATGCAACAACACTGTTTGCTTGCTCATGACATGCCTTCTTGCAGGATGATGCCCTCCACTTGAACGAGTTGACAATATATTTTGACTGAGATAGTTGGAACATGTTGGAACTTGTGGTGAAAACACATGTAGTTACAGTAGTTCAGTGGTTCATTAGCAAATCATAACTTCAGGTGGGGGCATCACCTCGTACTACGGCTGTGACCGAAATTCCAACTGCTGAGTTGTCTCCGACTTCAGATTCAATTGTTGAATCTGAATTCGACCGATCCATGGATTAAGGAAAAGTCGTTCATATCTAGGCTTTGACACTAACTTTGTTGCAGCCCTTTCCTCACTGCCTTCTGAGATTTGAAATTTCAGTGTCAGAATCAGAATTCATGCATTTCTACTTGGTTCTTTATTTCCTTTTTCAACATCGCTAAAATGCCGCTAAAACAAACAGGTATGGTGAACGAGGAGACTCGGTGACAAAGACCGATGTTTGGAACCTTGGCTGCCTTCAAACTGCCGACAGCCAGTCCAGTTGAGGACTGGGCCTCGGCGGTGAAACTGCATGCATTGAATTGAAGATTGATTGCCTGTCCAGTGTCCCTCAATCGTTCCACAAACACAACAAAAGTATATTTCTGCTTTGCAGGCACCTGACCTAGGACACACCCATGTTCATTTGACAGAAAAAGGATAAGGTTGTAAGTTGTGAGATTAGCTATAGTTAAACGTAGATTTTCCGTGATTTTCCACATCGCCGGCTTTTCACCACCGATTTCGGCGATTCTTCTGATTCTGCTTTACCTTAGCCGACGCGCAAGTACAGCCTCAACCAGGTAGCTGTAACCGAAAAACAAAACAACTACGACGGCTTGCTAGTATCTCCAAGCTTGAGTTTAAGATCCTCCTGGGAGAGGATATGAGAGGCGCGGTTGATTTGTAATGATCAAACATGGAGGTCTCCATACATGGCGATTTTGCTACTTGAATGGATATTTTTAGAGGATGGGGTGCACCCTCATTTATGGACAAAGCCATGTGTGTTTTGGAAGTCAAGTTTTGAGATGGACCTCGTGCACAGGTTCTTTGGACATATTAGCACCTTGGAACTCTGCATGGGATGGAAGTAGAAAAAACTTCAAAATGCTTGCACAAGCTGCGTGCTCAATACTCTCTGTCCAACATTCTGTACAGGGGACGAGACATACAATATCAGTTAAGTTGAGTCAACATTACACCTTGGGTTAGCTCTTCTTGGAGTAGACAATTTACATAGTATGGTAACCTGCCAGTAAATGTCTGGTGATTCTCAACACGATTGGGTACCGGGTAGCCCATAGCTGGGTGGATTGCTTTCAAATTGTGACATAAAATAAGGATGGTTCGGTTCAGAGGCGGCCCTTACAGACAATGTGCCTGCAGTATCCCTAGAGTGCTGATTGGCACGTGTGGCCCTTCCAACCATTCACCGATAATCAGCGAATATGTGTCCACATCCTGTTGCAAATGAAGAAACAATTGTATTGTGATTATGTGATTGTTTGTGATTGATTAACGCAGGTGTTGTCATGTAGGAATGGCGCATTTGTTGGCAAAAGCTTGCCATGGGTTTCCAGATCTAGTTTTTTTAGGATCACAGAATAGTCAAGCGTGCACAAACCGGTAAACTGGCGATGTTTTGAGAGGTGGATTCAAGCCCATATTCAGTGTTGTCTGGGGATGATGTCTATTTAAACTTTAAACATTAGTAAGTCTATTGTTGGGGGTCATGGGCGGTTGGGAGCATAGCTAGAAAGAAACTAGGAAGTTGAACATATCACCAAAATGAATTCGGAACCTAATTGCACCATCATGTCATGTTGGATATGTTTTTAATCCATGCCCATCGTCGAGTGAAAAAAACAGAAACAATTGAAGTCATTATTTTACATGCTTTACATTTAGAGTCATGTCATATACCACAAAAGGTCAGTAAACATATCAAAGAGCTGTCTATCCTGGGCAAAGTGTTGGGCATGAAAATGACAAGATCTATCCAACTCCGGCCACGGCAAACACAGAATTGAGACCTGTTTCAGGTGATGGAACTGTTGATTTGTGGCAGGTTGAACAATACCAAGTCTTCAGGAAACCACAGGCAAACTGATAGAGTGTGATTTTTTCAAATCATAGGGGTACCCCAAAGCTATGGTTGGTTTATTACAATAAACGACTAATCAAGTGGATGCTCTAGGACATCTTAGGGGTATCCCTATTTTGAGAAACCACCATCATGAACAAGTGAGGCCACTGACAAAGTCAATGTGTTGTAAGCTGATAGAGATAGCTTCTGGTTGTCACTATCGTCTTGATGCTATCTTCAGTCCTGCAGGAGAAAGATCGCTTCTTGCTGTTGGCAACTTGGATATCTATTTGTTGCTAAGTAATCGCAACCTTGTCAAAAATGCCAAAAAAATAGAAACACCACAGTTAATGTTTTTGTCCTTGGCTCACCCATCAGGTTTGGACCTTTGCAGCTAGTGAAGTATCACTGGGTCGCCGAAGTCTACATCAAATCCTGCGAATCTGTGTTTGGAGCCTCAATGCGCCTGGTCTGAAAGAAGGAAACCATGTCTTTTTTTCATGGTGGAATTTGACATTAGTTGGTGTACGTGCGTAGCTTTGCTGATACCTCACCATCCAAGTCTGATATCTGGGTTTCCGTGCGCCAAATCTGTTCTCAGTCCTCAGTTGATGGATCCAGCTTTGCTCAAGTGGCCTTTTCCGGGCTGTGGCCCACATGCGGTGTGAATGGCCAGCAGCTGACTGGTCCAAAATCATCAAAAAAGGGCTGGAAACCGTATGAATAATGCATGGGCAGTCACAGGTACAGGGGAGATTGGACACTTGCACCACTTGAGCGTTTGGTTGGTGAACTTCAGGTCATGACCTGTATATGTTTGAACCCAAAACCAAAGATCTTAATTGCATGGGGTTACTCATGAGATTATGCATTGCTTAATTATCATCAATGCACAGGATTCACCACAAAAACCTACTCGAAACCAGAAACTGGTGCTGGGAACTCTAGAGACTTTGAAAGTATTACAACGCCAATGCTAAGGCGAGCGAACTCTTTGGAACACATCAGTAGCGCTGACATACTTAGTACTAAAGTCATTTTATTGGAATTGGTTTGCCCGGCAATTCTGATTCGTTAATAAATCATATTTTAAGGTTGTGCGGTTTGCTGTTTGAGGGATTGTTGATTATGTTTCGGGGTGTTGGTTTTGTTTCGGTTGGTTTTCGTTTCATGAGTTTTTGAGGATTGTTCTTCATATTATAAGGATTGGTGGCTAGCGTTGGTTGTGTGCAGATTATTTTTTTTGAGGGGTTTGGTTGCGTTTTGGGATTTGTTTTCTAAATTTTGGATTGCTGATTATGTTGTGGGATTGGTTACCATAAATTTGGGACATGTTGACTGTAAAATGAATTTCTTGGGGATGGTCGGTTGGGTTTGGGGAGCGTTGATTACATCGTTGGGATATATGTGAATTCTTTGGGGACACATGAGTTTCAACCTCTCACGTGTAAATCGTTCGCAACTTCGATTGGATTCCCCGGTTTTCTGTTCCAATTCAATACGCAGTGTGTGCATGAGGTATGCTATCTCGCACTCATTCCAAGTTTCAGACCAATAATGATCCAGCTGAACATGATGCACTGGGCCCATCTAGCTGTGCCAGTAGTTGAATGACAGCGCCATCCATGAACTTATCAAGTACGATTATTTCAACCGCAGCCGCGATGCACCTTCGCACCAGCACCTTCATGAGCTGACCAAACGGTCGAATCAGTGGTGTGCCATCAGCCAAATCAGGCTATCAACTTGAAAACTAAATCCATTCCAGCTACCCCATTACCCCTTAATGCTTTAAACTTTAAACATCTTTAAACTATAAAACCTTTCTGAAAAGCGACGACTCATGACATCCAGTGGTCATATCTTTGCCCCTACAAGATCCTGCAAGGCACTACCAACCGCAGCATATTCCAAGAGCATTGGTGGTTGTGCCTGCGGGAGAATATGTATACTTGCGATTAAAGGCTTCGAGTTCCCGAGTCATGGCGAGCTGTTTTTTTAACCAACAAACTATGGGGGATAAGTTCACCAAACAAAAATCGTGGGAAAACAATGGTGAATAATTGGGGAACCAGGGGTACAGGGTTTTGACCCACAGCCATATGTACTTTCATGGCCTTTGGGCCTTTGGTTTGCAAGATCAGTGCCGCCGATTCTCCAACGGGCAGCGGGCAGGGCAATTCGCACTTGCAGCAGCGTCATACATGAAGCTGGTAGAATGGATGCTCATGGTTCAAAGGCATCCTAGATACCTAAACCAAGATCAAGCAAACCATCTTCACCAACTTTCTCGGGAGTTCCTTGAGTACAAGTCAAAATGCATTTTGCCTCAGCCATTGTTAAGACATCACATTAACATAAATCAATCCAAAAAAGGCTTTGGGGACTGCTCAAGGGTGTTTTATGCTTTTCCACCTAGCACTGTGTTGTAAACGACAAAGTGTTGCAGTACCTACTGGAGCCATTGAATGCGCGGATGCGTACCAAGCTTGGGCAAACCATTGCTCTTCAGCTGGGACACCATGAGTGGTCCGGCTTGCTACAATTCTGGTGCTGCTTCGATTCGTTTCACACTTACAGAGTTGAGGCTTTGGAGATGATGGAATATGCCTGGCACGAATTGTCCGGCCAACATCTTAGGCACCCATGCATTTCAATGCGGAGCTGCAGGGCGAGAAGTACAACCCAAGCGACCCAAGTGGATTTCACACCTCGCTGCAAACACCACAGGTTTTGTAAGAGGCATCGCAAACTATTAGTTGAGGATCCTTCGACACCCTTCTGTGGATTGTGGCTCCTCTTTACTTGCTCAGGTGGGAAAGGCTTACAAATCCGAAAAAAAAAAAAAAAAACAATCCTTAATTGCATCGCATCCAAAAAACTAATCACGAAAAGCATCGAAACCATCGAAAAACCGACATCTGAAAGCCGGAGCACCTTTTCATTGTGGCATCGAGGTGTAGGCTCAGTCAGCTTGTGGCTGCACAATACCGCCAAGGATGATTGCGATGATCGCGATGTTTACTCCAAGCGTGAAAAAAATGTATATGGACTTTTCGTGGCGTTTAATGGATTTCTGAGATGTTCTGCACGCCTATGATCTAATCTAAATCATCTACATCTCAATCATCCTTAGGAGTCCGCATTGTCAAACAGAAAAGAGGAGTGAATGCTGGTCATGGAGAGACCTGTGCATCGCATCATTCCTCGCGCTCTGTGCTTTGCCTGTCCCGTCTCGGGGAAAACTGCGTGTCGAAGCCCGATATATTTCGAAATCCAAAGATCCATACCTGTCCTTTCGAACGACATGTCGCATGCGGGTGAGAAAAGGCAGTCTGCAAAGTTATCGTCGGACAACTTTGCTCCTGTCCTCTTAGACAATGATGCAGCTGAAGATGGAACTAAAGGCCAGGCCTGCAACAACACTGTTTGCTTACTCATGATATGCCGTCTTGCAGGGTGATGCCCTCCGGTTGAACGAGTTGACAATACATTTTGACTAAGATATTAATCACATGTGTAGTTACAGTGGTTTAGTGTTCATCAGCAAATCATAACTTTAGAGGGGGGCATCACCTTTAACTACGGTTGTGCTCGAAATTCCAACTGCTGATGAATTCTGAGACTTCAGGTTCAATTGTTGAATCTGAATTCGATCGATCCATGGATGAAGGAAAAGTCGTCTATATCCAGGCGCTTTGATACTGACATCTCCGCATCGATTCTTGCGGTTCTTCTTCACCGCAGCTGCGGTGAAGAAGAACCGCAAGAATCGATGCGGAGATGTCTCACCACGATTACGGCGGTTCTTCCTTACCTCAGCCGACGTGCAAGTACAGCCTCAACCAGGTAGCTGTAACCGAAAAACAAAACAACTACGACGGCTTGCTAGTATCTCCAAGCTTGAGTTTAAGATCCTCCTGGGAGAGGATATGAGAGGCGGGGTTGATTTGTAATGATCAAACATGGAGGTCTCCATACATGGCGATTTTGCTACTTGAATGGATATTTTTAGAGGATGGGGTGCACCCTCATTTATGGACAAAGCCATGTGTGTTTTGGAAGTCAAGTTTTGAGATGGACCTCGTGCACAGGTTCTTTGGACATATTAGCACCTTGGAACTCCGCATGGGATGGAAGTAGAAAAAACTTCAAAATGCTTGCACAAGCTGCGTGCTCAATACTCTCTGTCCAACATTCTGTACAGGGGACGAGACATACAATATCAGTTAAGTTGAGTCAACATTACACCTTGGGTTAGCTCTTCTTGGAGTAGACAATTTACATAGTATGGTAACCTGCCAGTAAATGTCTGGTGATTCTCAACACGATTGGGTACCGGGTAGCCCATAGCTGGGTGGATTGCTTTCAAATTGTGACATAAAATAAGGATGGTTCGGTTCAGAGGCGGCCCTTACAGACAATGTGCCTGCAGTATCCCTAGAGTGCTGATTGGCACGTGTGGCCCTTCCAACCATTCACCGATAATCAGCGAATATGTGTCCACATCCTGTTGCAAATGAAGAAACAATTGTATTGTGATTATATGTGATTGTTTGTGATTGATTAACGCAGGTGTTGTCATGTAGGAATGGCGCATTTGTTGGCAAAAGCTTGCCATGGGTTTCCAGATCTAGTTTTTTTAGGATCACAGAATAGTCAAGCGTGCACAAACAGGTAAACTGGCGATGTTTTGAGAGGTGGATCCAAGCCCATATTCAGTGTCGTTTGAGCACAATCCCCTTTGTCGTCATACTGGTCAGAGATGCTGTTGTCGTCAATGATATTTTATTTCATTGCTGCGTTGTATTCATCAAACTGAGTCGTTCATTGGTTCTTGACTTTTTCATCATGTCTTGATGACGAGGACAACCCCCATTTGTGGCTCACCTTCTCAACAAAATACAACCCCACAGAACCGAAGCATGACCTACAACACTGAACAACCATTCAGAATCGTTTTGTCTCAAGAGCCATGACCGTCAATAATCAATCATGAATCATGATTATGAATGATTCAAGCCATCAACAATGGCGACTCCATCGTTTGATCTCCAGCAGCGGAGCCTTGACGGTGGTCTGCGAACCTGCAGTTTCCTTGGCATGGAAGGTGCGCTTGCAATGATTGATGCGGGTTGGGGCTAGATGCTCATACTGTTGATTAACTATGGTTTGTAAGAATGTGTTTGATGATGATGATGGTCTTCTTAGTGGTTAAACCGTGGTGGTTCATGGCCACAATCACCTTCCCTGCGAGTTTGTGAATGGGTAGCTTCCCAGCAGCTGTCCCTTACTGGTTCGATTCCTCGTTATACCATTTCAAGATGGTCCGTCTCCGAAGATAGTGATCTGTGGCTCCAATTGCGAGGTATTCAACATCGAACGACTTCCTGTGTACATTGCGGTAAACAAGGCAATAAATTTCCTCGTGGACCAGCCTTTGCTGGTCTCTGTATCTTATGTTGCCTCAACTTTCATGACTGGGTTCATCTGCATATGTCTGATGCCGATAGGCAGGCTTACTATCAATGGACTGGGTGCTTGATAATGGTGAGTAACCATGGACGCTGGTGTTGGTTAAAGTGTTTAATGATTGGGCTTCACTATGGCAATCATGATAATGATCAATAGTTTTTGATGATGATTGGCAATCTTGTGGTTTCCGTCTTGATCCAACAAATGGTTGATCTATATTCATGATGATACTGGCAATAATTCATGACGCGTAATCGCCCGCCATAACCAACGGTGGTGAAGGGGAATGCTGTCGCTCTGACTACATTTTTCATGTGGTGCGTACTTTCACTAGGGAGCCAATCACATTCAAGTTTTGAGAATCCCATGACGCGATCGAATCTTGGTTTATTTGATTACTTGATGACCCTTTTCTGCCCACAACCAACTTGAATTCTTAGGAGGCACCCGGAAGCAGCGAGAACGCCCCCCGGTTGATCATTCAGTAGGGCACTGTGCCATCTTCAGTGGGGGTGATTAACAAATTACGTGGCCCAGTCATCAACGGCTCACGATTTTTTTATATTCAAAAACCACAATCATCAGTAACCATTCAATATAGTCAGGGGATGTCAGGGAAAATGATTGACCATCAAAAACCATTATCATCAATAAAATAACAATTCTTAACCCTGCTGAAGCCCTGCTCGCTTTGATTGATGATTGATATGCCACTGTGACAACCCTATACAACCGACAGCTGCAATCTGTCCTCGGTAGCCTTGGTGGCAGCTTCTTCACATATTTTTTTTTTGGGGGGGGGTCGGAACAACAACAACTCGCCCCCTGGTAACGTAGTACAGTTGTTGTTGTTGTTGTTGTTGTTGTTGTTGTTGTTGTTGTTGTTGTTGTTGTTGAACCCTCCCACACCTTGAAAAAAATAAAAAAACAATAATTAAGTTGAATTGTTCGAAGTAAACAACTTGTTCGGGTGCGTCCTGTGTGGTTCATAATGGTCACCAGTGGGTCGTTAATTACAACAGTAGGGGATGATAACCACCAAATACTAGGGGTATCTCAACCTCAAGCAAATACACTAAACAAAGGTAGTATGGGATGTCTCTGCGAGGGGATAATTACTGTACTAAGATCGACCTCAGGAACATGTCAAACGATCAAATCATTGGAGAAGCAGCGGTTTAGTCAGTCATGAGTCGTCATTGAATTGATCAAAAAAGTGTCTCCATTAAAGGATGAAGCTCTCTCAATTCGTGATTTAGACTGGGAGCATCTGGGAACCCACAGGTAGTGCAAACTACGATTGGAAGTCTACTGATGAATTCAGATTCCAAACCCAAATGATCAACTGCCCATCAATAAAGACAACTATTTCTGGCGTCTGGAAAACCGATTTCGGAAATATATGGAAATATGCCGTCATGCTTGAGTAAGAGTTTTTTTCCATCCCTGCCTGTGTCATTTTCATGGATTCAATCCTGCAAAGATTTGCTTGAGCCCTTCCTGGATGCATGGTCTTACGGTGCTGTCCTGGTCTCTAGGTCATCCAGGTGTTGCAAGCTGCTCAGTGAAATCAGATCTAGGGCGATCGGAAAAACTTCCAAAAATGATCCAAGATCAATCGGGCAAGGACTCCGTTTATGAAGTGGAGTTGTATACAACAATCAGCGCCCAGAAATACTGGGCGGTTCGTTCGCCAAATCTTCGTGAAGGGTTCTTGTTCTTTCCAATTATGGTCTGCTTGCGGCTGGTTATCATTATCATCGTTGCCTTCATCGATCATTCGGGCAAAAGTCCGTGAAGTCTGATAGGGCTAGCCATGGAAATTCATAAGCGGGAACACTTTTTTGCAAACCAGTTGATTGTAAGCGGTGTAGTTGCCTTAAACAGTTTCACACATGGCAAAGAATGACCAAGCACGTGCACACACATGTATTAGTATAAAGTGAAAGTATAAACGCATGCTTGCGGACAGTACATGCTAGGCCGGGGCGCAAACACATGACATACTAAACCAGCACATCATACAAATACAAATACGGGATGAGATGTTACACCAAAGAACACGGATCAAATGATGGATAAATGAATTCCCGCTAAGAGAGGTCATTTTCCATCTCAAATGAAGCCATGGTGCGTCCCTGCAAGTACTCGATTGAGGCGACCTACCATGTGGATGTGGCAACAGGGACGTGGCCACAGGGACGTGACTGACGTGACAATATGGGATAGCCATTTATGACACAAGGAGATACAATATGGTTGTGGTTGAACGTTTAGATTTTGTCACCATAATTTTACTGTTTTTTTTACTGGTACGATTAGGTCAATAATGTTCCATACATTTCAAACATTACTTTGCTTGGAGGTTCATTTCTTGAGGTACAGATGGGTACGGGGACCCTTGAACAAATCATCATGCCACAGGGTTTGCCACGGCTTCAAAACACTCACAGCACGTTTTCCACTGTTTCCGTGGGTCCCTGAGCAACTCCCATGAAGTTGACATTGGTCAGTGATTAAGAGTCTTTGATGCTGGTTGATATTTATGAAGAATCTTTGGCAGTTGACAAAGGTCAGTGAACATTGGTGAATGCTTAAGAAATGTTGGCAATTGTTTGAAAACGGTTGATAATGATTCAAAGCTTTAATAGTGGTTGAGAAGAATGGTTCTTGTCAAGTGTGCCGGAACATCACCGCCCCCAGGATCCAAGAGGGACTTAGATATTTAAACTGAAGAAAGACTGTCACGGATGGCTGCCACTATCAAACTGAAGAAATGGCTGTCACTGGAATGATGGATCGGTCTAGCGTGAATGTTGTGAACAAACTTTGAATGTCCTTCTGACGTTAGAAAAACGTATATATTTCATCACATTTCTGCTCGTAGAATTCGCCATTTAGGGGCGTTGATTTTGTATGATGCTGCATGTTGCTGCCCACCTAGATGTCGATTGATATCTTTCCTGTGGGCCACTGGCGGGATCCTCCGGCCTGCCAGATCGATATCACCGTCGTCTGCGCATGGGTCGTTTTGCCAACCTGCAGGCCAGGCCCAAACTTCCCAGCCACCTTTATGCCAGGCCCAAACTTCTAGGCCATTCTGCTAGATCTGCCAGAATGAATTTCCCAGCTGTTTTGAATTGCCTGTGAGGCTGTGCATAGAACATGTTGCAGGGACCCCCCCAGAGTGACATGCAAGTAGAGTCATTACTACATGATGTCACCCTGACCGTGGATATGACCATAAGATACCGTGATGTTGGATGAGGATCCAATCCACAAAGGGCTCCGTATGTAGACATGCACGGGTGTGGAAAGCCTCAGCCGCCCTCTGATTTTAAGGTCCAAACCCACGCGCAGGCGACGGTGATATCGTCTTGCTATCTGGCAGGCCGAAGGATCCAGTGGCCCACAGGAAAGATATCATTTTATTCTAACTAACATTCAAGAAAGCCAATCAAATCATGGTCACATGAAAGATTATGGGCACAGCACCTAAACCTTCAGCAATTGATACTTGTATATGCTACGAAATCATGATATGACATGATATGACATGATGCGATACTCAGTTCTTGTAGCTATGATCGTATCCTGGGTCAAGATGGGTCTATTCTGTAAATCTATACTTACTAAGCAGTTATTCTATATTAAGAAAGAGCACAGCAGCGCAGCCCAGCGCCAGCGCCCTTTGCCGTTGCCTCGGGAGCTTCCTCTGCCGCATCTCCACAATCTGGATATGAGGCCAGGATTTCCCCGACGTTGTATGAGACGTCAAGGAAATCTTGGCCTCATATCCAGCGCTTCTGGGCATGGCTTGATCACGGTCGATGATGGGTCAATAATTTGTTAATAATTCTTGAGAATTGGTTTGTAAAAATTGAACTAGTATAATGGATTAATGAATTATTTTGGATAATGAATCAATCATGGTTAAAATAAAGATGATCAGTTGTTATCAATGATTAAATGATGTCTGATCATGGCTAATTAGAACGACTATAATGGCTAATAATTGTCGACAATTTGCACATGGAGTGAGAAACGGCTCTTTCGATCAAAGGGCTCTGTCTGTCGGCTTGCATGTCTGCATGTAACAAAAGCATGCATGCATGTATGCATCTCATGGTTACATTGATGTACATGATGGTAGCCATAAATGCAACGTGATTCAACGCTAAAGTGTGCATCAACGGCAGCTTTGAGTGGAGTGTGGTTCTTGTTGAGTTGCTCCGCTGGGAGGGGCTCACAAACTCATCAACTACTGTAGTGATCCTGACATCTCATCTGGAAAAAAAACATGAAAACCATCGAAAACCGACCTCTGAAAACCTGAGGACCTTTTCATTGTGGCGTCGAGAAGGTGCAGGCTCAGTCAGCTCGTGGCTGCACAATACCGCCAAGGATGATAGCGATGATTGCGATCTCTGCTCCAAGTGCAAGAGAATGTACGGGCTTTTCGTGTGTTTGATGAATTTCTGATGATTTCTGAGATGATCTGCAGGCCTTGGATTTGCAAAATATGATCCAATCTAAATAATGTTTAAAAATGCAGCAATGTCATGTAATGTGTCCTTAGGAGTCCTCACAGTTACATTATTCAAAGTGTCGATCAGTGGATGCTTGTCATGGGAAGACTTCCGCATCGCATCATGCCTCGCGCGCTGTGCTTTGCCTGTCCCGTCTCGGGGAAAACTGCGTGTCGAAGCCCGATATTTCGAAATCCAAAGATCGATACCCGTCATCTCGACGGTCATGCCGCATGCGGGTGAGAAAGGGGCATCTCCAAAGTTATCGTCGGACAACTTTGCTCTGGTCCCCTCAGACAACTATGCAGCGGAAGATGGAATTGAAGGCCAGCAGTAACACGCTTTGCTTGCTCATGACATGCCTTCTTGCAGGATGATGCCCTCCACTTGAACGAGTTGAAAATGTAGTTAGTTTGACTGAGATAGTTGGAACCGGTGGTGAAAACACATGTAGTTACAGTAGTTCAGTGGTTCATCAGCAAATCATAACTTCAGGTGGGAGCATCACCCTTTACTACGGCCGTGACCGAAATTCCAACTGCTGAGTTGTCTACGACTTCAGATTCAATTGTTGAATCTGAATTCGACCGATCCATGGATTGAGGAAAAGTCGTTCATATCTGGGCTTGGACACTAAGTCTTTGTTGCAGCCCTGTCCTCACTGCCTTCTGAGATTTGAAATTTCACTATCAGAATCAGAATTCATGCATTTTATTGTTTTCAAATACTTGTTTTAACATCTCTAAAACAAACGGGTATGGTGAACGAGGAGACTCGGTGACAAAGACCGATATTGAGAACCTTGGCTGCCTTCAAACTGCCGACGGCCAGTCCAGTTGAGGACTGGGCCTCGGCGGTGAAACTGCATGCATTGAATTGAAGATTGATTGCCTGTCAAGTGTCCCTCAATCGTTCCACAAACACAACAAGAGTATATTTCTGCTTTGCAGGCACCTGACCTAGGACACACCCATGTTCATTTGACAGAAAATTGATAAGGTTGTAAGTTGTGAGATTAGCTAGTCAAACGCCCCACCGGCCTCTTACCACCGATTTCGGCGGTTGCTCTTTTTGGCCTTGGCAGCTGTGCAAGCACAGCCTCTGCATTCGAAAAACAAAACAACTACGACTGCTTGCTAGTATCTCCAAGCTTGAGTTTAAGATCCTCCTATGAGTGGCGGGGGTTGATTTGAAATGATCAAATATAAAGGTCTTCATACGTGGCAGTTTCGCTACTTGAATGGATATTCTTAGAGGATGGGGCGCACCCTGATTTATGGACAAAGCCATATGTGTTTTGGAAGTCAAGTTTGAGATAGACCTCGTGCACGGGTTCTTTGGACATATTAGCACCTTGGAACACTGCATGGAAGTAGAAACAAACCTTGAAAGTGCTTGCACAAGCTGCATGCTCAATACTCTCTGTCCAACATTCTGTACAGGGGACATGACATACAATATCAGTTAAATTGAGTCAACATTACACCTTGGGTAGGCTCTTCCTGAAGTAGACAATTTACATAGTATGGGTAACAGTAAATGTCTGGTGATTCTCAACACGATTGGGTATCCGTTGGCCCATAGCTGGATGGATTGCTTTCCAATTGTGACCTAAACTAAGGATTGTTAAGGGGTGCCCCTATTGAAAAGCAATATGCCTGCATTACCCCTTGAGTGCTGATTGGCACGTGTGGCCCTAACCATTCCCTGATAATCAGCGAATATGTGTCCACATCCTGTTGCGAATGAAAAAAACATTGTATTGTGATTTTGTGATTGTTTTTTGTTATGTAACAGACACACAACCCCACAGAACCGAAGCATGACCGATGACATCTAATAACCATTCAGAATCGTTATGTATTTTGAGACATGACCATCAATAATCAATCATGATCGTGAACTATTCAACCCATCAACAATGGCCTCCATCGCTTGATCTGCAGCAGCGGAGCCTTTGATGGCTGCACGGTGCTTTCCTTAGATTGGAAGGTGCGCTTGCAATGATTGATGTGGGTAGGGGCTAGACGTTGCTCATACTGTTGATTAAGCGCTTGAAAGTGACCTCCTAACTATGTCTATTAGTGGTTTAACGACGGTGGTTCGCGTGTTTCTTGGTTTCAAGTGCTTGATCATGATGAGTAACCATGGTTTTGGTTAAAGTGCTTCATGATTGGGTCTCACCATGGCAAGCATGCTCATGATCAATAGTTAATGATGATGATTGGGAATCTTGTGGTTTCCGTCTTGATCCAAGAAAAGGTGGATCCACATTCATCATGATACTGACAATACTTCATGACGCGTAATCGCCCACCATAATCGACAGGGGTGAAGGGCAATACTGTCCCTCTAACTACATGTTTCATGTAGTGCTTATTTCTGAACTCGCGAGCCAATCAAATGGAAGTTTTGGGAATTCCATGAAAGGATGAAATCTTGGTTTATTTGATCACACTTGCTACTCTTACCAATTGGCTAGTACTACAGTGAGGGATGAAGACCAACAAAAACTAGGGGTATCTCAAATTCGAGCAAGAACCCTTATGCCCTTTTCTGAAAAAAAAATAGCATGAGATTTCCTGCAAAGAGATACTAGGATCGGCCTCAGGAACATGTCAACAACAGATTAGGCAGTCATTAGCCGCGCTTGAATTGATCGAAGAAGTGTTTCCACTATTCACTATTCCATTGTGGTAAGACCCTTCCCACTAGGCGAAAACTGCAGAGTGACAAGCAATGAGAAAAGTATAGAAAGGGGCAAGATATCAACACTTCATTTCTAACAGGACTGCCGCTATGGAAATTCAACTTAGAACAATGTCTGCAAAGGAGAAGATTAGGTGCGGTGTAACTACCTCAAGCAAAGGAAAACTAAAAGTAATGGATAATCTGACTTTGACCCTGTTGCTCAGCCGAAGCAAACAAATTGGGGTCCCTTTTGATCCACAGCTCCTTACAAATAGCAGGAGCCTTTAAACAAAACAAGCAACTAAATGTAGCGAGCATCAGCAGCACCCATTAAGCATACTTAATCATCAGTGAGCACCATGAACATCATGAACCACTATAAACCACTACACTTGGGAGTTGTTAGTAACCACGATCAAACACTTGATGACCACCCCTGGTCAGGCCTCTCGGACGCGCTCCTCCTTGAACGGGCAAAGGATCCCTGATTTCTCCACCAAGGTTTATAATCAGGGCAACAGTGGTTAATAGCCAAAGGAATGGCTAATCATACTGTTCTTGTCCGTTGGCGATCAACAATGGTTTACGATCATGATTATGATCAATAGCCGATGATTATCATTGGGAACCTTGGTAGGAAATGGTTTTACAAAGGACAATGAAACAATCGGCCCCCAACCTCAAATGATTGCTTTGATTAGTTTGAGGGTGGGGTGGTTCAAGAAACCATCTAAATGAAAAAACGGTACCATATACCGTATACCCTGGATAATTAGGTCTTGAAGTCCACCCACCCTAGAAATTCAGTAATATTGAAATTGAAAACATGTGTTTCCAAGTGGAGAGGGGTCACTTATGACTTGCAATGGTACCCTACCCGAATCTGGATGGGTTCCTAGTGATGGAGTCCCTGTTACCCTTGGAACCGCTGATCCATCTGAACATCAACATTTGAACATTGAAAGCTATGAAGAATCAATGAACGAAGGAAAAGGAACCAACACATGCCACAAAGTACTTGGAAGCTGGTGGCTTTTGTCGGTTGAAACTATTCTGGGAGCGGGTACGACCAAAGGACCTGTGGATTGAATATAGCCATATTTCCTGGCATGCACCCTGCCTATCCCTCATGAAGCACGAAGGCAAATTGGAAACATCTGACTTATCAGCATAGGCATGATCATTTCAGGTAGGTTGACTGTTTTGGGAAGATTCTATGACATCCTTTCAAGAATCAATTTAGATGATGGTCAATAAAGTGCTATAGGGTCTTCTTAAATTGATTGAAGGTATCACCACTGCCGGACATCCATCATTTCGCTCAATTTCGCTCTATACATCCAGTATTCATTGAGTGCTGATCAAACAAGAATGATATCTATTGATATGGACATGCTGAGAGTTTGAAGAAGAATCTGCAAACTTGTGTTCCTTTCACCATTGTCTAACCATCACCAGCAACTATTAATTATCAAGAACCACCGTCATCAACAACATTAAATGACTATTCTCAAGCCTACTGAAGCGATGCTCGCTTTGATTGAGGATTGATGCCACATGAGGCCACTATGAACGCCGCATAGAAGCGACAGCTGCAATCTGTCCTCGGCAGCCTTGGCCTCAGCTGCCTCAGCCTTGGCAAATGACAGATCAGGGTGGCCGTGGTTCATGATGGTTACGAATAGGCTAGTACTACAGTAAGGGATGATCAACACGAAGCAAAGAAATTCAAACCGTCAGTCGCCCTTGGAATGACAAAGAAGTTTTTCCATTCTTCAATCCTGCAAAGGGATCCTAAGGTCCCTTTTCTTACTGGGCAAAAACTGCTGAGTTAAAAACATTGATAACAAACACAGAATGGCAAGATGAAACATTCGCCATTTGCGACACCAAACAGCCAGTACACAATCGATTTGCATGCATTCATTATTGGTTCACATCACATACAAGGTCACGCTGAGCTCTCTTACTCCATTATTAGAGCTGTGAACAGACGCGTACTGCAAACATCTGCAAACCTACCATTGGAAGCCTACAAATGAATGAAGCTAAGCAGCTAAGCCGACCCCCAAACCTGAATAGTACGTACCCATGCATACAGCCAACTACTTCGCATCCGGAAGCACGGTTCGGAATGTTTCGGACATATATGGAAATATGCTGTCACATTTGCCTAAGATTTGTTCCATCCATGGATTTGTTTCCCATTATATAATTGCATTGATTGCAAACCATGGTTTCAATCCTGCTGGCACCTGCTGGACCCCGTACTGGATGGTTTTGCCATGCTGTCTTGGTATCTAGGTGTTGCAAACTGCTCAATAAATTAATATCTAAGGCAATCATAAGACCTTGAAAAATGATCCAAGATCAATGGGGCAAGGGCTCCATTCATGAGGCAAAGGTGGAAACCCTAGCGACCAACGAGAAGTTACTGGGCTCAATATGTTAGATCTTATTTTGGTCTGGCGGCCACTGACAAATGGTTTCACTGGCTGGTTGTCCTTATCATCATCATCATCATCATCATCATCATCATCATCATCATCATCATCATCATCATCATCATCATCATCATCATCATCATCATCCTCGTCGTCGTCATCATCATCACTGGTGCAACTCTATGTGACATGTCTGCACAGGATCTCTGATAGGGCTGTCGCGATGGGATTTCAACTTGGAACAGTGTCTGCAAAGCAAACAATTACAAGCCGTATAGTGTCCTCAAACAAGGGAAAACAAAGACTTGATTAATGGATATCTAATAGAGACTTTGACCCTCTTGCTCAGCCAAAGCAAACAGATTTGACTCAGAATTTGATCCCCACCTCTTTACAGGTAGCATGAACCAAAAAGGAACATTCAATGTATCAAGCATCAGCAACACTCATTCAGCATACTCAATCATCAAACATTCATGAACCACTGCAAAACACTATACATGGGATCACCCACTGATACCCATTCTTAATGATCATCCCTGGTTGGTGGTTTCACGCATTTTTCGCTGGCACCCTTCTCGAGCTTACCAGCGCTCGGCTGGTCCCCCAGTTCTTTTTCCGGGCCTCTTGTCGCAAGCGTTCCTCCTTTAGCGGGCAAATGATCCCGTATTTCTCCGCAGTAGTTGACAATGAGTATATACACCGGTGCTTAATAGCCAAAGGAACAGTTGATCGTGGTTCATCATACGGTTCTGATATGTTCTTATGCATTGGCAATCAACGATCATCTACCCAACTTGTTTTGTAATGAATAATCCAAATAAAATGAGTGATACAGTCGTAATGTAGCGAATGGTTTATTCATTCTTCATCATGATAATGGCAACAGTTCATGACAGTAATCGCCAGCAATAACCACCAACACTAGCTACATCTAGCTCTGAATAGACAACCACAGAAAATGTCTCGGGAATTTCATAAAGAATCCAAAATCTTGGTATATTTGATTGCGCTTTACTACCCACTGTCAACTCTTTAGAGGCACCCTGAAGCTGTAAAGAAAAACGCGCGGGCCAAGGGTGATTATTCTGTACGGCAGTGTACCAGGTTCAGCATGGGAATGATTTCCCATGCATCCTGGCTGCATTCACTAGTAAATAAGTGTTGATCAGTCGAGAAGTCGCACTAATACATACTAGTACCATGGTGGACGTGCTGAGAACTTGAAGATTCCACAGACCGGTTATCCTTTCACCATTGTCTCAGCATCGCTAGCAAGCACCGAGGATTGAGCATAGAGCACAAATCATCAAGAACCACTATCACCAGCAACGATTCTTAACCAGGCCGAAGCCATGCTGGCTTTGATGCTTGATGCCACTTTGACTGCCCCATAGAAGCGACAGCTGCAATCTGTCCTCGGCAGCCTTGGCGGCAGCTGCTTCAGCCTTGGCAAATCACAGATCCGGAGGGTGGCCGTGGTTTATGATGGTTACCATGGATGATAAACAACAAATTGCAGAGGATCGTGGAGGTATATGGGATGTCCCTGCAATGGGTTTCTAGGGTCAACCTCAGAAACATGTAAAACCACTTTGTATCCGAAAACAGATCATGCTTGACACAGATATGTTACATCCCTGGATCATTTGCATTGATTGCAAACCATGGATTCAATCCTGCTAAAATCTGCTGGATCCCTTGCTGGATGGTTTTGCCATGCTGTCGTGGAATCTAATTGTTGCAAACTGCTCAATAAATTCATATCTGGGGCCCAGATGGGCCCAGGGCAATCATAAAACCTTCCAGGATCTTCCAAGAATAATCCAAGATCAATGGGGCAGGGGCGGATTCCATGAAGTGGAATTGTCAACACAATCAGCGACCATAAATAGTTCAGGGCCCAAGCTCAATATGTTGGATCTTATTCTGGTCTGGGGGTCACTGACAAATGCGTTCACTGGCTGGTTATTGTTCTCGTCATTGTCATAATCAATTACCAGGGAAAAGTCTATGAGGGGTGATGTGTCTGCACTTCATGTCTGATAGGGCTGCCGCAATGAAATTCAACTTGGAACAATGTCTCCAAAGCGGATGCTTATAAGTCGTTGGTTGACCAAAATGAGCGAAACTTTAGTTGTGGATAACATAAAATAGACTTGGACCCTGTTGCTCAGCCAATGCAAACAAATTTGGGTCCGATTAGATCCAAGCTCTTTACAGGTAGCAGGAGCCATTATGGAAAATAATACAAATCAAAGTATTCAGCATCAGCAACACTCATTCAGCATACTCAATCATCAAACATTCATGAACCACTGCAAAACACTATACATGGGATCACCCACTGATACCCATTCTTAATGATCATCCCTGGTTGGTGGTTTCACGCATTTTTCGCTGGCACCCTTCTCGAGCTTACCAGCGCTCGGCTGGTCCCCCAGTTCTTTTTCCGGGCCTCTTGTCGCAAGCGTTCCTCCTTTAGCGGGCAAATGATCCCGTATTTCTCCGCAGTGGTTGACAATGAGTATATACACCGGTGCTTAATAGCCAAAGGAACAGTTGATCGTGGTTCATCATACGGTTCTGATAAGTTCTTATGCATTGGCAATCAACGATCATCTACCCAACTTGTTTTGTAATGAATAATCCAAACACAATGAGTGATACAGTCGTAATGTAGCAAATGTTTTATTCATTCTTCATCATGATAATGGCAACAGTTCATGACAGTAATCGCCAGCAATAACCACCAGCACTAGCTACATCTAGCTCTGAATAGACAACCACAGAAACGTCTTGGAAATTTCATAAAGAATCCAAATTCTTGGTATATTTGATTCCGCTTTACTACCCACTGCCACCTCTTTGGATTTGGAGGCACCCTGAAGCTGTAAAAAAACGCGTGGGCCATGGGTGATTATTCTGTAGGGCAGTGTACCAGCTTCAGCACAGGAAGGAGTTCCAACGCATCCTGGCTACATGTGCAGCAAGTGTTCGTCAAGCAGAAAGTGATATGTACAAATGATATGGATGTGCTGAGAACTTGAAGAATAATCCGTAAATTTGTGTTCCGTTCATGGTTGTCGAAACATAAACAACCATTTCAAGCAATACCAACTAACCCCTCACAATCGGTGCTAGTTTTCACTATCTCAGCATTACTAGCAATGATTTTGAATTGAGCACAGACATGATATGTAACTGTAAGTGTTGATCAAACAAGAAAAATATCTACAGATGGTATGGACGTGCTCAAAGCTGAAAGAAGAATCCGCAAACTTGTGTTCCTCTTACCATTGTCTATAGTCTATAAGCATCACCAGAACCACTGTCATCAACAACATTCAATGACCTTTCTTAAGCCTACTGAAGCGATGCTCGCTTTCATTGAGGATTGATGCCACATGACGCCACTATGAACGCCGCATAGAAGCGACAGCTGCAATCTGTCCTCGGCAGCCTTGGCGGCAGCTGCTTCAGCCTTGGCAAATCACAGATCTGGAGGGTGCCCCCAGTTCAGGATGGTTGCCATGGATGACAACCAACAAATTGTAGAGGATCATGGAGCTATATTAGAGCAAAAATACTGAACGAAAATAGTATGGGCCATGGGCCATGGGTTGTCTCTGCAAGGAATTATATACTAGCGTCAACCTCGGAAACATGTGAATCACATAGCATCCGGAAAATAAATTGTGGAAATTGATGATTAATTATGCTGCACTACGTTACATCCTTGGATATCTTGGATAATTTTCAGTGATTGCAAACGATGGATTGAATCCTGCTAAGATCTGCTGGATCCCTTGCTGGATGCATGGCTTTACCATGCTACGTTGGAATCTATCTGTTGCAAACCATTCAATGTATTCATTTTTCTTCCAAGAATGACCCAAAGTCAGTGAGGAATGGGCTCTGTTCATAAAGTGGAATTCTACAACACAATCAGCGACCATAAATATGGTTCAGGGCCCACGCTCAATAATTATGTTTGTTCGTAATTATTCTGGTCTGTTGGCCACTGACAAATGCTTTCACCGGCTGCCTATCGTTATGATCATTGCCATCATCAATCACCGGTGCAAGAGTCTACGGGGGGTTGACGTGTCCGCGCATCCTGTCTGATAGGGGCTGCCGCGATGAAAATTCAACTCGGAACGATATCAACAAAGCGGAGTGGTTGGTTGCCTAAAATGAGGGAAAACTACAAGTTGTGGACAAGATAGACTTTGACCCTGTTGATCCCTGTTGCTCAGCCAAAGCAAACAGATTCTGGTAAAAATTTGATCCCCACCTGTTTGCACGTAGCATGAACCAATATCATCAACACACATTCAAAGTATCCAGCATCGGGAGCACTCATTCTACTCATCAGGCATATGCTCAAGCTCACCAGTGCTCTTTTGGTTCCACAGTTCTTTTTCCCGGCCTCTTGTCGCAAGCGCTCCTCCTTGAGCGGGCAAACGATCCCTTGTTTCTCCGCAGTTGTTAATAATGAATACATGCGTGGTTGATAGCCAAAGGAACGGTCAATCCTGGTTCATCATGTGGTTGTAATATGTTCTTATGCATAGCGATCAACAGCAATCTACCCAAGTTGTTTTACAGTGAATAAGCAAATACGATGAGTCAATGAGTGATACTGTCTTGATGCAAGTTGATGCATTCTTCATCATGACAATGGCAACAGTGCCAAGTAATCGCCAGCCACAACCACCAATGGGGTTGGTGTAACTGCATGCAACGTCTGGATACTTCGGTGCTTACTCCAACACTAGCTACATCATGCTACATCTAGCTGCGAATAGACAAGCACATAAATGTATATAAATGTCTTGGGTATTTCAGAAAAAAACATCTAGAATCTTGGTGTATTTAATGACGCCTTACTACCCACTGCCAACTCTTAGGAGACACCCTGAAGCTGAAATAAAGACCGCGTGGGCCATGGGTGATTATTCCGTGGGGCACTGTACTAGCCAGTGGGAGTGGATACCAATGCATCCTGGCCACATGTTCAGCAAGTGTTCATCAATCGAGAAGTTATGTTTACAGATGATCTGGCGGGATTAGGCCGTGTCGCTTTCATCGCCGAAGCATAATCAACCAAATATCAAGCATTTCAAACCACTCACAATCAGAATGATCTAAGCATCATTATAGCAACTATTGAGAATTGAACATAGAGCATGATTGACCATCAAGAACCACTACGATCAATAACCAGGGTAAACCCTACTGAAGCGAGGCTCACTTTGATTGATGATTGATGCCACCATGACAGCCCCATAGAAGCGACAGCCGCAGTCTGTCCTCGGCAGCCTTGGCGGCAGCTGCTTCAGCCTTGGCAAATCACAGATCTGGAGGGTGCCCCCAGTTCAGGATGGTTGCCATGGATGACAACCAACAAATTGTAGAGGATCATGGAGCTATATTAGAGCAAAAATACTGAACGAAAATAGTATGGGCCATGGGCCATGGGTTGTCTCTGCAAGGAATTATATACTAGCGTCAACCTCGGAAACATGTGAATCACATAGCATCCGGAAAATAAATTGTGGAAATTGATGAATAATTATGCTGCACTACGTTACATCCTTGGATATCTTGGATAAGTTTCAGTGATTGCAAACCATGGATTGAATCCTGCTAAGCTCTGCTGGATCCCTTGCTGGATGCATGGCTTTACCATGCTACGTTGGAATCTATCTGTTGCAAACCATTCAATGTATTCATTTTTCTTCCAAGAATGACCCAAAGTCAGTGAGGAATGGGCTCTGTTCATAAAGTGGAATTCTACAACACAATCAGCGACCATAAATATGGTTCAGGGCCCACGCTCAATAATTATGTTTGTTCGTAATTATTCTGGTCTGTTGGCCACTGACAAATGCTTTCACCGGCTGCCTATCGTTATGATCATTGCCATCATCAATCACCGGTGCAAGAGTCTACGGGGGGTTGACGTGTCCGCGCATCCTGTCTGATAGGGGCTGCCGCGATGAAAATTCAACTCGGAACGATATCAACAAAGCGGAGTGGTTGGTTGCCTAAAATGAGGGAAAACTACAAGTTGTGGACAAGATAGACTTTGACCCTGTTGATCCCTGTTGCTCAGCCAAAGCAAACAGATTCTGGTAAAAATTTGATCCCCACCTGTTTGCAGGTAGCATGAACCAATATCATCAAAACACATTCAAAGTATCCAGCATCGGTAGCACTCATTCTACTCATCAGGCATATGCTCGAGCTCACCAGTGCTCTTTTGGTTCCACAGTTCTTTTTCCCGGCCTCTTGTCGCAAGCGCTCCTCCTTGAGCGGGCAAACGATCCCTTGTTTCTCCGCAGTTGTTAATAATGAATACATGCGTGGTTGATAGCCAAAGGAACGGTCAATCCTGGTTCATCATGTGGTTGTAATATGTTCTTATGCATAGCGATCAACAGCAATCTACCCAAGTTGTTTTACAGTGAATAAGCAAATACGATGAGTCAATGAGTGATACTGTCTTGATGCAAGTTGATGCATTCTTCATCATGACAATGGCAACAGTGCCGAGTAATCGCCAGCCACAACCACCAATGGGGTTGGTGTAACTGCATGCAACGTCTGGATACGTCGGTGCTTACTCCAACACTAGCTACATCATGCTACATCTAGCTGCGAATAGACAACCACATAAATGTATATAAATGTCTTGGGTATTTCAGAAAAAACATCTAGAATCTTGGTGTATTTAGTTGTGCCTTACTACCCACTGCCAACTCTTAGGAGACACCCTGAAGCTGAAATAAAGACCGCGTGGGCCATGGGTGATTATTCCGTGGGGCACTGTACTAGCTTCAGTGGGAGTGGATACCAATGCATCCTGGCCACATGTTCAGCAAGTGTTCATCAATCGAGAAGTTATATTTACAAATGATCTGGCGGGATTAGGCCGTGTCGCTTTCATCGCCGAAGCATAATCAACCAAATATCAAGCATTTCAAACCACTCACAATCAGTTTTGGTGTCCATTATCTAAGCATCATTATAGCAACTATTGAGAATTGAACATAGAGCATGATTCACCATCAAGAACCACTACGATCAATAAACATGGTAAACCCTACTGAAGCGAGGCTCACTTTGATTGATGATTGATGCCACCATGACAGCGCCATAGAAGCGACAGCCGCAGTCTGTCCTCGGCAGCCTTGGCGGCAGCTTCTGCAGCCTTGTCAAATCGCAAATCCGGATTGCGTGTGGTTCATAGTACTTACCAGTGGGATAGTAGACTCGGTAAGGAATAATCATAAACAACAAATGGTAGGGGCATACAGCCATAATAGTTTCGAGCGAAAACGCTACACTATATGATACTGGTCACCAATAGGGCGGTACAAGTAGCATGCGGAAGCGGATGGGAACGAACAAGCAGCATTACCAAACAAAAACACAGAAAAAAAAAGCCGTGGGATGTCCGCTTTTTTCCGCCCACGTATCTTTGGCCAAACTTGAGTTTCTGCAGGAGAACAACTGTCTCTCATCTCTCAAGCATTTCTCCGCCTGCTACTACAGATCCTTTCCCAATGCGGGAAACTAACCATTCCAAGAAAAAATCTTGAACTACACAAAAACCGGTTGTTTCTTCTCCCTGAGGGCCCATGCTTCTCGCTCGAGGCGTTCCTCCTTGCGTGTGGCACGTGCTCAAGCAGTAAGATCCCACATGCTACAGCTCCATTAGGTCATAAAATGCAGCTGTGACCTAAATGATTTCCCCGTGTCTGAATTTTCTCCTCCAAGGTCAAATCAAGTCCAGCATATTTTGTACAGTCTTACTTCGATCGGTACCAAATGACCCATGAACTGTCACTTAGCTTTTAAATTCACATTCCAGAATGCATATTCATATCATGGTCACATCAAGGATTATGGGCACACAAATTTCATATCTCATCATGGTCCATAATCATGGTTCGCAGTGGTTCATCTTACCAATAATGATGTGCCAATAGTGATAAATGATAAATCCATCAGCAATGAATAATTGTATATACTATGCAAAATCATGATACGAGGATCAGGTGTTAAAGGATACCCAGGGTCGAAATGGGGTTATCTATTCTATTCTGTAAATCAACAGTTATAACATTGCAATAATCCCATGATTGTCTATTGAATTACAATAGACCTAAGAGGTAATCCATTCTCTATCCCATGATTCTCACCACTGGGAGTTATGTTAACAACCATATCTGGAGTCATAATAAATCCTAATGAGGCCCATTGTAAATCAAGAGTTATGGCAGTAGGTCAAAAACCCTGTACCCCTGCTTCCCCTATCATCAACCCTAGTTTTCTCCATTATTGTTGGTGATTATCCCCTATTAGTTGGTTGCTTGACCCATAGCCTTATAAACAACCTCACCGTGGGGCCTCATGCCCCTTGCTGGCCAGCAGTGCCAGCGCGCTTCGCGCCGCGCCTCGGCAGCCTCCTCAGCCAACAGCATGTCCTCAACGATTTCGTCCACGTCCACGAAATCTGGGCCTCATATCCAGGGCTTCTGGGCATGGCTTACAGTAACCGTGATAAATGATGGGTGAATAATGGGTTGGCAATGGTTCAAAATTGGTTTGTACAATGGATTAATCACGACCAATCGTGAATTGATCACAGTCAAAATGATAAGTGGTCATCAATGATTTAATGATGATTGATCACAGCCGATAAGAACGACTAGATGACTAATGGCTGCAGTAATAATTGTCAACAATGGGCACATGAGTGACAAACGGCTCCTTCAATCAAAGGGCTTTGTCTGTCTGCCTGCATGTCTGCATGCATGCACATATTTCATGGTCACCTCAATGTACATGATGATAATGATAGTCAAAAATGATCGGTATCCCCAACCATGCAAAAATGATCAAAAATGGATCAAAATGGAACATGTTTCACTGCGTCACAAACTCTGTAATCTCCGTATCAATCTGTACCCGTTTGGCATCGGTACATTCAATTGTCCACCCACCCGATCACATCCACCGGCAACTGGGACCAGTACAGGGCACAGACCTTGGACAAAAAGATTTTGAGCAGCCCCCTTTGGTCATGACTCATCACGAAAGGGCGAGAGATGGGACGAGGCTTTTGACCAGGAACTAAACTGTGCATCTCTGGATGTTTTTGCCTGGCTTGGGTGGCATAGTTTTCCGCATGTTTCCGCAGATCAGAACATCATCAAAGAGACATAGGTCACGTGTGATCCAAGACTTCATGGCAGGTGGTCACCTGCTGCCCTTCAGCACTGAGGCATTCACTCATCGGCGACCACCTTAGATCAACCGACACTGCTACAGCTGCAACTTGGTTCTGAAGCGGTGTGAGAGATGCACGAATGGGTCCTGGGGTAAACCCTGTGGTTCAGTAGCAACGCGATGACAAGTGATGATTATATTTCTGTCAGTGTGTGTAATTATGCATTATTTGTTGCTAGTTTTCTGGTCAAGACTACAGTCAACCGTCCAAATCAACCAGAATTTTAGTACATTTTGGCTGTAGTTACTTTAGCTTCAACAACCAGTTCACGAAAATGTTCAATGCGTAAGTCGTGGTGGATCATCGCTGGTACTCAACTGACCCAACATCAAACCCGCATCCTGTTGTTGGTGGATCACCAACGCTGAGGCTTTGCACACCCGTGCATGTGTAAGTTGGGAGTCTTTTGTGGGATTGGATCCTCGTCCAACATCACTGTAGATTATGGTCATATTTTGCAACCATGGTCATTGAAGGTGACATCATGTATCGCAATTTCTCTACTATACTGTACTGACATGCTATAATTACTGATGGGGCCGTGTAACTTCCTCTATGGACGGCCTCACGAGTAACTCAAAATGACAGAGAAATCCATTCTGACAAATGTAGCAGAATGGCCAATATCAACCAGAAACGACGACAACGCCGACAGCCCCGACAACAACAACAGCAACAACAACAACAACAACAACAACAACAACAACAACTACAACTACAACAACAACTACTACTACTACTACTACTACTACTACTACTACTACCACCACTACAACGACAACGACGACGACGACAATAGCAACAACCACAATGACAATAGCAACAACCACACCACCATCTGCAACAACAGCCCCACCACCAAAACCACAAAAACGACAACCCCTGCAACAACGGCAACTCCAAACACCAACACCAAGGCAAAGGCCAGCCGCTGCAACAACCAAACAAAACTTCAAAAATATGCTGGGCACCTGCCTGGAACGCTTTGCAAACTTGGAAACCCGCTGGCCATGCTCATACTTCCCAGCCACCCTCTGATTTTGAGGTCCAGACCCACGCACACACCACGGTAATATCATCTTGTTTACTGGCAGGCCGGAGGATCCCGCCAGTGGCCCACAGGAAAAATATCAATTGACATCTCTAGGTGGGGAGCAACATCCAACACCATACAACACCTGGGAGGGTTAGTCAATACGAAGCATTGCGGCAATCACGGACATTGATAGGTTCTCGGAGTGACATGTCTGAACTAGATTGCTGGTGAATCATGATGAAAAACATGCATATATACTGTATGAGTGTATGAATGATCCATGCCTGGTGTTAGTTTTAGGGTCTGAGCAGCTTTTTAGCTAGCTAAAGTTCTAGGGCCTACCCCCAGAACACCCTGGATTAATTTTTGGGTTGAGGTACATTTTGGGCTAAAATTTGGGGTGACCCCAGTAAATTCAGCCACACCCAGGCATGTTTAATTATGCTGACTTGGCTGAAATCATCCTTGGATCCAAGGAATCATGTTAACATAAAACCCAGAAATGTTCTGCTGGCTTGAGGTCATTTTATATTCTTGATGCTCCTAAACCTGCAAGATGACACGCTGGATGAAATTCCTTGTGCTAACATATTTGCAAAATTTCTGCTAGTTGAATACCTTCAAATGAAATTCTGGAACAACCCTGTGAAAGGCCTGGCTGAATATTGTGTTTCTGTTGTTTTTTTTGGGGGGGTGTTTTCTGGTGGGACCTGGCTGAAATTTTCAGCCTAGACTCCTAGGTTTTCAGCCTGGAGCACCAAACAGGGATTATGAATGTACATAGTATATATATATATATATAATTATATATAATTATATATATATCTACACTTATTTAAAAAATTATACAATTACATATGGAGATCTGGAGATTCAAAGAAAAAACGTATCGTCTCAACCATAAGCATATATGAGCCACTCATTTATTTGAAACATATCAGTAATTTCATAGTATTGATGATTATCATGATCCATGATGTAGTGTAAACCATAATAAGCCATAATCATATGCCATGCTCAACCATAATCGCAACCATTGGCATATATGAGCCATCCACTCCGTCCATCCTCAGGCACTTCTCCACGGAAACCTCGGCTTGCGACACCGCTCTCCGAGGCCCCGGCCCACCGATGCATTCGAAACCGTGCCTCTTGGAATACTCCACAAATGGAACCTGGCAACGAGTTGCCATCGGGACGTGGCAACAGGGATGCGGTTAGGGATGATTGCTTACGGTTCATAGGGCGCAATCGAGACAGTCTCCGCAGTCATTTGGGGAACAAGCATTGCCAATTGACTATGAACAGTATCAGTTCATGAGATCATTGGTTGGTAATCAACATATCAAATGGATTCAAATGGCTAATCAACTTTATATCACTGTATTTGTTGATAAGCATCATTTCATTTCTGCTTTCCAACAAAAAATGCAAGTTAATGATCTCGTGAACAAAACATTTTGTAAACAATTGGTTCCGATCTCACAAATAAGATCGTCAACAGGCCATTCACTACACAAATCAAGCAGTGTCAGAAATGGGCCATAATAATCAGCAATCACCAACAGCATAGCCAGCCTTTAGCTCTTCATGTCCAACTAATCTGGAGCATGAAGCGGCCGAGACCGACCAAGAGCCGTCCTAGCATCCAGCAATAGCCATTTTATCTGCAAAAAATGGGGCAGAAGCAACCATGATACAGGATGGCTGCACAGAACCTAAGGCGTCAGCCACGAAACCGGCATTCCACGTGTGAGTACCCCACTGTCCTTACACAAAGCATCCTGAGTCACTCCACCTGGTTTCAAGATGTTGAAAAAGCATGTAATGGGCCCGGTGGGGCGGTGTTATATGGGACAGACTGTCCCTAAGTTGGTCCATCTTCAATATGTTCAGTGTTGCAAAGGTGCAAAAACCAGTTATCTCCTAGATATCAATGATATCAATGGGCAAAACTATGGGACTAGTGTGCCGAGTGATCGCTGTCTTACGAGTGTTTCTCAAGTCATTAACCCAAAGTTATGGCTGGAGTTAGTTTATCACTACAAATATTCAAACTACAAATATGTGATGATAACTGAGTGTAGGGTAGTAGCCATATTTTGTAGTAACAGAAGGTGAGAAACTATATTAACTACAATTTCTATTGCTACAAATACATGGTTAGTTAAATACATTAAATACCATGCTTATTTGGGCGTAAAATTTTCCAAAAGCACCAGTCATGGCAACCACAGCCATCCAACTGACCCCGTGCCACCCGGTGCCTTTGCCGAAGGGTCCATGCTCCTCTCCTGTGCCGCCAACGCCAAGACTTTCGCGATCGCGTCAGGACTCCTGAGGCGCTGCGGTGCCGCGCGGCAGGGGTGATGCGATGCACCCTTGGAAACACGTGAAAATCGTTGGATAAAATGGAGAACAGTTCGAAAAGAATCCAAGGAAACATGTGTTTATATTGGTGTTTACTTGTGTTTATATTACTGTAATCCACACTTGGTGTTTGAAAGACTTGAACATTTCGGTTCAAACAAATACGATTTTCCCTGTAAATGTTCTTTTTCATCAGCAAACATGCAAACGCAAGAACAATACCAACAAGAACGCTATATAGTTAATATATATATATATAGCAAGAGATAGCGTTATTTGTTTTCGACAGAAGTGAAGCACATGTGTTCGTGAATCCGTCATGATGCTGGACAGTGTTGTTACTTTCTGTCAAACTAACCTGGATAGCTGTCCAGTACATCATCCAAGATTCCTAGATTTTTCATGATTCCCCATTCATCGTCCTCCTTGGAAATATTCAATTAATTATAGTGTACCCTTCTTAAGCCTAGTCCCCACACAAAACACAACTGCCGACCACTCAAATTGGTCAACAACGGCTTTTATGCTTCCCCGGCGGATCCTGTTCTCTTGGTAAGATCGCCGCCCACTTGTCTTTGAATAGAAAAAAGTGAATGTCGGTGTGCATTCTCTGCTGGTGCAGCAAGGCCGGAACTGAGTGCTATTGGATGTGTACAAACAGTTGCAATCGTAAGGGCATGGGAATACGACAAACCGTCTGATGGTAGCTCTACTGCTTACTGTTGGTTTTTATCCCTATTATTGTCCCAATCATTCATAAAGCTAATAATGTTTATAACCTTTATAAACCCAATATGGATCGTTAGTCATTGATTGTTATAACTTATAGCCATATTCCATATATGGGTCATGGTCACATTGTAGCTGCGCAGCTTGGCACTGGGAGTCCCCGCGTGGTGCGATCGAGCATCCCGACCAAATCCTGGGCGGCGACCCATGGCTGTGCCGTACGGGCAGCAGTCCCTACAACAATTTTCAACAGGGGAAGTACACGGGAGTTTCTCAAGACATGGGGGTATCCAATTCATCCACTTTATCCGCCAGATTATCCTTTATTAACCACTTATAGTAGTAAACCAGCAATTTTTGCTGGGTTCCCTATTTTGAGAAACACCCATGTAGTTGAAGCCAATAATAACGCGGGTCCCCCCAGCGTGGCTGCAGGAAGTGATGATTGGTTACTTCTGTCTTGTATAGGTGATTATTGATTAATTATCCTGATAGAACTCTCCTATCAAGCAGCCGTTTTTTGTTGATTACTTCCTGTTGTTGCTATCATAAACTATTACTCACTTGCTTTTCTTTTCCCTATTGTTTCTCTATTTTGGCTGGTGTAAATGACTAAGTCTTGGACCTTGGGCTATCCAAATCAGTAGAAGTCAAGTTGCGACAAAGTATTGTCCAAAAAAACCACTAGGGGTGGGGATATTCTTGGGCCGAAAATCCTGGGTCCATCGGTATTCCAAGTATCAGCAAGCCAAATCACTGCTTAGCACGGCTCTGCTTAATCTGCTTAATCCGCAATGATGGTCAACAAAACGTTGCTGTTTGACAAGCCTTAAGATCCCTGACTATACCATCGGCAATTGGGATTAAGCAGGATCAGCAAGTTGCTGGGTTGCTCTTCTAGGTATGGAATGGCCGCAGCTGCCCTCGTCCAACCAGTTAGAGGATGAGGGAATGCTTCTGGAACTCGGTGAAGCAGTGGGGGTTTGGCAGTATGCATAAATGATCGCTCGGATTTCGCCAGGAATGCGGCAACAAATCATCACAGTCAGCTATGATCACCTATGCGCACGTCAAGTCTGCTTCACCTATGATCACCTATGGTGATCACCTATGGTGATCACCTATGGTCACCTACAGCCCGTTTTGGTGACCAGTTGGCGGCTGAGTCCAGGCACCGCATACAAGGGTGGCAATGTGCGGTTCACCAGGGAGACGACCTTGGCCGCTGCAGAAACTCCAGATATGGCGAGGGTCAAGCAGTTAACCACCAACGAATGGGGAGAAGAACTGATGGGGTTATACATCAAGGTGATTATGTATGGCTGGTACAGTGATAATAGTGATTGTACGGGATCATAATCATATTAGATGGTAATCATTTATATATATATGGACCACCAGTAATAGTGAATATATATATATATATATATTATATCATTACCAGCTATGGCTACGGGTCAAGGCTTGAACCAACCAATGGGAATAGTTAGTGGTCAACATTGGGCAATAGAATGGTTATTGAGAGTGGATAATCATGGCGTAAAATGGCTACTGAGTAACTATGGAGGATAAGTTCAACAACATAGTCACTTATCCTCCACATGGCCATGGTTATTGATTGTTGGGAAAACAGCCTCGTTAATGGTGACATGATCGTCGTTTTGGGGAAAACTGCCTCGTTGTTTTGATGGTGCACCAGGGACACAAGGTGACCCAGAGCATGCCAGGTCCGCCATATCTGCTGGACCGCCTCCAGGTCGACCATCGCTGGTGATGATCCCATGTTCCTGGTGACGGTCCTGGATCTCATCTGGGATCTCACATATCAAACGAAGTGCCCATGGGAAACACGGCCTGGTCATATGGCTATGGGTCAAAACCCTTAGTCCCCCTGGTTCCCATCATTAACGATTGTTTTCCCTATCATTGTTGCTTAATATTGATGGTTAATATTAACCCATTCCCATATCAGGCCCAAGTGATGGAAAAGTTGCCGTCAGTACAGCTGAGCCATAGGAAATAAACGATTTCCGAGTAAGAAAACAACTGAGTTGACAAGTCGCCTCGCGGTCATGCAGGTTGTCGCGAAGTCCGTCGGAGAACATGACCAGCAAATCGCCCTGGTCTGCAAGATTGAGGCGTGTGGTAGCCGTGAAGTACGGATCATACTAAATAACTGTTGTGGTCAGGCAGCCATCATCATACAGTAGCATCAAACAGTCTCAAGCATCGATGATTGTTCAGAATGAATAGTGATGGCGGTTTAAATGCAAGATTTAGCTACGTCCCATCGGAGTGATTTACTGCGATGCATGATTATGGTGGTGATTGGAAAAAGGCCAGTGAACGTGTCAACGGCTATGGAAACTCAACAGGGTACTTCGACATCTCTTTCGAATGTTCCCAATGTTTTTTTGAGGGATGATCTACGGGATGATCTATTTGAACACCCATATCCGCAGTGTTAATCGGTGGGTATGCCAGCATGTCCCCAGCTGAGTCCCAAGAATCGCCGCAGGTGTAGCCATGGTTTTGGCCCGGCATCATCCATGTGGCTGGAACCCGAGTGTTGGGGGCAGCTATACCCTAGTGCTATTAATGTAGTCACTTTTATGCTAGAACATTCCAGAACTGACATGAACTCGATGTTTTCTTCGTTGCTCCCCCCAGTGTTGTCTGTATTCACTATTGGAGTACTAGTGTTTTTCTAGTAGTTTTTACTATTTTTCACTAGTATTCACTACCCACTACCCGGCGTTTTTCTAGTAGACCTCTATGATTGGTGATGCTGGACATCGCTGGTCAACTCACGGTCATCTTTCCGCCGACCAAGTCTGCAGTGCCACGCCCAGGATGGTCCAGGTAACACCAACTCTCAGCAGGTTCATCCGAAGTTCATCCGCAAATTGTGACCCATCATCCAGGTTCTATATGGTGCTATGTCCGCTTTGGATTGGTATGTTGGACTTGGAAATTCATCTTTCCATATACAATGAATGAAGTCCTTGGAGAAGAAATCAGTCACCGCCTCGCGGATTGGCACGGTGTAGCGCTCACCTGGTGCGTCCATGGTAATCTCTCAGCAGGTGGATTCTATGAGGGCAGTCATGAAACTGGTGGTGCTATGAATTTGGGCCAAGTGATGCCTAGCTCCAGTATCGCGCCGGTCAAAGTCATGGACAACGCTCCTGGCGCTCAAGTCATATTACTTGTTGATCATAGTTTCGCATATCTCATAACACATGTGATTTATTAATATTTATTATACTTGATCCTGATCCATTCCGTTACCCGTACGGGATAGCCATGAGTCTGAGTGGCTATCAAGCCCAGGGGAAGCTAGGATATATCACCCGTGCAAACCACTCCAACCACTCCAACCGCTAGGGGTGGATGTTGATGACAAAAGGCAAATCAACATTAACAAACCACCTTCGATCAGTTTAACCAGAATAGCTGGTGATTCTATGTACTATGACTTTAACGGTGTATCACTTTAAACTTATGATCAGAATTCATTTATAAACACTTTAACCACAACTAAGCGCATCAGTTTAAGCATCAAATGTATGGAGGGGCTATGAACTTGTGGCTCCCCATGAACCACATTTGGCTGTGGGTCAAAACCCTGTACCCCTGGTTCCCCCATCACTAACCATTGTTTTCCCTATAGTTTGTTGGTTAATAACCACCATTATTGGTTGCTAAAATATTGACCCCATCATCAACCATGCTTTTCCCTATGATCGCTGGTGAACTTATCCCCTATCATTGTTGCTTAACTGCTTGACCCAGCTCGCCACACTCATCCACCAGCACCGCCACGAACGGTCACTGGGCTCCGGGCAGTCGCTGGCTTTGTCCAGCTGCAGCTTGGGGAAGCGCGTCAGGAGGGTCTCAGGCGCAGCGAGCGATCCAGCAACGTCCGTGGTCACCACGGGGGACCGGGGCTTTGGAAGCCACCACTAGGCATGTGTTTATAATGGTTATATATGGTTATATATGGTTGTAGTGGTTGATAATGATCATTCTCTGGTTGGTGGTTGAACCACCCCTATGAAAACTATGCTTGTCAGCTCCAACCAACTGTTAATAACTACGGTTGGGAAAATAAAAAATGTTTCAAGCCACCAACCAGCAGGGGTATACCGGTGGGAGTGATGGTGCCCTGGATCACCTCTTACTTGCACTACCGGGAAACCGTGAGTGAATGACTTTTCAGGAGGTCCATCCTGTTCCATCCTGTTTTAAGGGGCGTAAACAACAATATCCCCAGGACCAAATCATCTCAAACGCCATCAGTCACATCAGTCACTATGTTCTCAAGAATGTATCACTGTATCACTAGCCATTTAACATCCTATGAATGCTGCTACTACTTATCATATCATTGGGAGTTCGAGTAATCAACCATCTTATAAACGATATCATAAACAAAATTATTTCAGTACCATGAATTATGTTCATGATCCATCTCATCGACCATATCGACCATGCTGTAGTTGTAAACCACGATAGTATTAACTCAGTATATCGTTAACATTCATTGACCATCCAGTCAAGCGTGTCACCATTTGATGAAACAATGTTACTAACCTCAAATGATCATTCAAATGATCACTGTTCCAACTCATCATTCACCCAACCTCTACGGCTATCCATGTTGATCTGGCAGTGGGTCAAAACCCCTAGTCCCCCCGGTTCCCCCATCATTAACCATGGTTTTCCCTATGATTGTTGGTGAACTTATCCCCTATCATTGTTGGTCCATATGGTGGTTTCTCAAGCCATAGGGAACCCAGCAAAAATGGCTGGTGAACTACTATAAATGCTTAATAAACTGGATGATAACTGGGGGGTCCCCTATGGCTTGAGAAACACCCATATTGACCCAACTTAACCATGGTTTTCCCATCATTAACCATGCTTTTCCCTATGATTGTTGGTTCATATTGACCCAGCTCGCCGGCTGTTGATCTGGGTCTCCATTGTTGGGTCTCCGGGGCCCTGCCATCCCTCCTCTCGCCGGCTACAGCGCCTTGGGCAGGCGGGTCAGCTGGTACGGGCAGTTCCTCAGTGACGCAGCGGTCGGTACCACCCACCGCACTTGCTGGGTCATGCGGAGCAAGAATCCCATCAGTGGCATCAATAACTATCAATAACTGGGTCATGTGGATCAATAACTCTCGAAATTCCCATCAATAACTATCAATGTAGCTGGTTCACAATGACTACAAGCATCGATCAATATACCTGGGGAACAGGAGCGATCAATCGACGGTCATCCACAGGTACTGTTGGATTCAAAGAATCCACTGATGAATCCAGCCTCAATGATCCCCATAGCCAGCCCAGTCTCTGACTGCTGCTTGGGAGCATTTTTTGGAGTACAGCCTGTCAGATTAGAGTAGCAGTAGCCCCTGCTCATCAACATATTTGAGCCAAATAGAATAGCCCCTGCTCATCAAACAAAATGATACTCCGTCATATGTTTAATGACATGATTTTGACTTGACTTGTGGAGATCGAGACTATTGTATTGACGGTGCACGCCATTGCTGAAACATCGTCAATGATTGCAGCTGCTAGCCATTCCTGAGTGATAGTTATAAAATGCTATAAATAGTCATAATACTGATGCTGCACAAATTGAGCCATCGTTAATTGCTGGCTACAACCTCATACAACTCATTAGCTGTCCTGGACAGTTGTAATACTGAGGAATATAGCGAAATGTAGCTAATAAACTATCTTAATGAATTGCAGGAAGTAATAACATGTAGTAACTATAATAGTTAAGTTATAGCTGGGATAGGATAGACATACCCTAGCAATGAACCCACTGAACTCCTTGAAGCTACACATCCGCTGGGCCCCATGCCAGCTGTGCTGCTGTTCCTCGCTCTTGAAGGCCACCTTGGACGAAGCTGATCGCAGGAGACACCCGGGGGCCGAATCTGCTTGTCGCAAATGACCAGAGTAAACACCCTTGGATGGTGTGAACATGTGTGAAGCACTGCAAGAATCCATCAACCAAATGGTTTTCCTGAACCAGGAGGTCTGGTAGGGTGCGAGAATCAACCGAATTCATTTTGTTGCATATCGATGCATATCGTCGACAATATAAATATAAATGTTGTTGTTTCTCAAAATAGGGGACCCCAAGGTTATGGTTGGTCTATTACTAAAAGGAATGGATTCGGAATGGATGATAACTGTGGAGTGTCCCCAAACTCGAGGAACACTCATTTAGTTGGTATATCCCCTACTATTGTTGCTTACTATCCCCTATTAACAATTATTCCTGCTTACAACCCCCAATTAGAATAGAATCCCCCAGTTATAAGTGGCAGTGGCCCACATCCATCCAACTCAATCCATCCACCTCATCCTGGCAGTGGCTCGCCACTGGCACAACTGGACACCCCTGCGTACATGCCGTTCTCTCCCTTTCGGAGCAGCATGAAGCCTCAAAGAGATCGGTTCAGCCCAGGCACGGTGGCGGTAGGAGCAGGAACTATTGGGGTGTTGGGGTCATCCTTTCATCCTGGTGAATGCGCAATGATTGGGTAGTGTTACTACAAATGGCAATATTATGGTGATAATGGTAATAAGTGGGGGTCCATCTTTTATTGCTCATGTTCGCAAAACGCAATCAGCAACTTGTACTCACAGGAAGTCAACTATCGTGCTGCGATACTCCTCGTGGGCTGGTCCACTGGCTGATTCTGACTCCTGTAGGAGGATACCTGCTTCATTTGCACGCGCAAGATCAATGATTTCAGGCGATCGTTGAGTATGCGTTGCAAACAAGTCAGGGTCTTGATCATTGAGAACGGCACCAACCGACATCAAGCCGAAGGGTGACTTGACAGTTTCTCAAAATAGTAAAGACCCCAAAAATCATTCTTTCTTACCCATTCTTAGTAATAAACAAACCATCTTTACAATAAATAGTAATAAACAAACCATCTTTATTATAAACCGACCATTTTTAGTAATAAAACCTTAACCATTTCTTGGGGGTCCCCATTTTTCAAGAAACCACCACATGTGTCCAGCGTTTCTGAGGCAACCACCGGAATCTCCCAGATTGGCCACACCGGCGAAGTTGCCTCCGAAAGTTTTTCGTTCAGCGAAGTTCGGCGCCAAGTTCGTGCGGAAACAATGGCGCCAGCAGGGCACGAATGAGGGAGAATCACCAACAGGCAAAAATGGAGTAAATCTCATTCATGTTGGTGATGCTAAATCATTATAAGCCGATATAAATCATATATAGATTTTAAATCATTATAAGCCGAGCATTACAAAATAAAATCTCATTATAAATCATTTATTGCTCATTCACCTTATATAGATGTTAACATGTTAAATCATTCTAAGGCGAGCAATACATTATTGGTTATAAGTGGTAAATCCCCTACATTATGTTACACAAATAACCTACATGAAACCACTTATACAAGCAACCTATTACAATGATGTTATACAATATTAGAATACAACTATAGCATTACTGGTACATCCGCTACATGAATGTTATAACAGTATGGTAGTGGCATTACGTATATCCCCTACATGATAAAGTTACTGGCAATTATATCCCCTAAGATTATAGGATTATTGGTTTTAACCTATTGTAAAGTCATTACTGGTTGCAACTTACAATAAGTTATGATAGGTAAATAAACCTATAATAGGTATTCTTAATTATTGGTTTTAACCTACTGGTAATTATATTCCCTACAACTTACAACCAGTAGGTTAAAACCCTTATGAACCTATAAAGGGTTACTACCCTTATAAACTGTAACCTATAGGTTAAACCATAAGTCCATAAGCATTACAACTTACAACCAGTAGGTTAAACCTATAAGCCGCAATCATTATTGGTTACAATTATGCTTAACCTACCATTATTGGGTTAACCTACTATATTATAGTCACTTATCCACTATTGGTTTAAGCTACTGGTTAAACTGGGAATTATCCCCTTATAAAGTCACTACCCCATACTATGCTGCTGGCGTCGTGCCTTGCTGGCACAGCACGGCCACCGTGGAGGCGCCATAGGCCTTGGTTCGACACAGGCGCACGGGTGACCGCCGCC
>VSDK01007408.1:382396-404650 GCA_009767595.1 Symbiodinium kawagutii | reverse complement strand
GGTACGCCGACAGGGGCACCCACGAAAGCAGCAGCAAAGGATGGCCCGGTGACCGCACTGCAGACGCAGGGGCATCAAGAGAGAAGAAGGACGGGCATGGAGAAAGCTGACCACGCTGCAGAAAACTCTCACCAGCATCACGGACATGGACACGAGTGACCACACCGCGCGGCGACGGTACGCCGACAGGGGCACCCACGAAAGCAGCAACAAAGGATGGCCCGGTGACCGCACTGCAGACGCAGGGGCATCAAGAGAGAAGAAGGACGGGCATGGAGAAAGCTGACCACGCTGCAGAAAACTCTCACCAGCATCACGGACATGGACACGAGTGACCACACCGCGCGGCGACGGTACGCCGACAGGGGCACCCACGAAAGCAGCAACAAAGGATGGCCCGGTGACCGCACTGCAGACGCAGGGGCATCAAGAGAGAAGAAGGACGGGCATGGAGAAAGCTGACCACGCTGCAGAAAACTCTCACCAGCATCACGGACATGGAATGAAGACACGAGTGACCACACTGCGCGGCGACGGTACGCCGACAAGGGCACCCACGAAAGCAGCAACAAAGGATGGCCCGGTGACCGCACTGCAGACGCAGGGGCACCAGAAGAAAAGGAGAGGCATGGAGAAAATTGACCACGCTGCAGAAAACCCTCACCAGCATCACGGACATGGAAGGAAGACTCGAGTGACCACACTGCACGGCGACGGTATGCGGACAGGGGCACCCACGAAGGCAACAACAAAAGGATGGCCCGGTGACCGCACTGCAGACGCAGGGGCACCAAGAGAGAAAAAGGACAGGCATGGAGAAAGTTGACCACCCTGCAGAAAACTTTCACCCGCATCACGGACATGGAATGAAGACACGAGTGACCACACTGCGCGGACGGTGCGCCGACAGGGGCACCCACGAATGCAGCAACAAAAGGATGGCCCGGTGAGAAGAAGGAGAAGCACCGTCACCCCAACGAAGCCAATGGGGAGGGGGGGTGCTCGTCGGGGTGAAAGTAACCCCTTAGTGCTGCCCCGGGGTCCACACCCTCCCGAACGGAGCCCCACGGCCAAACACGTTAGGCCCCGGGGTGGCAAATCTAAAAAAAGAAGGAGGTCACAAAGGAAAAGGAAAACGCCACCACGCCAGCATCAGGAAGGAGGAATCAATTTGCGTTTACCAGAAATCGGGACGAAAACTGGATCTGACTGGAAACACCTGATGGGAAAGACCAGTGAGGAACCATGAAAGGAGTCGGACACCACTACCAGACACAGATGCCTGGGAGACAAATGACTGGGAGACAAATGCAGGGGACCAGGAAAAGATCCGAACGCCATCAGTGACTGAAAACAAATGACGGAAGACAAATGAGTCCTTGCCTGGAACTCTTTCATGGCCTCTTTCCACGCGGCAATCGCGGAAAATCGGTCACTCATGTTCTGGCGGACGATCTCGAGCTTTATATTGTGGAAGGCTTCGTCTGCCTCCTCACAAATGTTGGTCCCAATGGCTGGTGGAACTCGCAGCATATCAGGCCTGCGCAAAGTGGCCACTGGTGGATCCAACTACGAAAACTACTGCTGAGCCCCTTTGTTTTGAGATTGTGGAGCAGCTTGAGCCAAAATGGCTACGGATTTCATCATGGTAGGGTCATAGTTATGAGTAATTGCTGACTATGATTTTGAGTAATTGCTGACGATGGTATCACTGGATGATTATGAGTATTTAGCTGACTATTAATCCAGTTTATCCTGGTAGGGTCATACATGGTATCAACCACAACGGTCTACAGCTACTGACTACCCTGATTGATCATCAATTAATTAACCAATCTCATTCCCCTGTATTATTGGCTACTGTCCCCTAGTGTCGCTGATCATCGCTGATCGCTATCCATCACTAACCACCATAGCTGGTTGAAACCACAACACTGTCAGAGCTGTCGCGGACGCAGCTAAGGCTTGTGCAGCTCCGTTGCGTACTGTGCCGCGTTGATGCCGTAGCTGGCGAATTGCACCTGCAATTTGCTGAGACAATTGCATCTATCATTGTGGAAGACGTTATAGTCTATAGCCAGCTTTCAAAATCATATCTGTGCCTGGTTGATGTATTCAACAAGTTATAGATATTTATAGTAGTTACCTGGTTTTTCATTGTTGAAGTATTCACGGTAAATCACGACTACTGTATGACAGTTTATTTCATGATGCAACTATTTCAACTGCATGTTAATTTTCATTGGTATTGATTCATAGTGCTTCAGAACTGGCATGGTTAATCATGCAAAATCATGGGACATGTAACGATTAGCTATGGTTGATAAAGGTGAAACATGACTCCTAGATCTCCTAGTGATTAGAACAATCATTTGTGGTTACAACTGTAATGACCGGAAACATAATAACTGCTAAGACTGGTCAATCACCAACCAGAATAATTCATCATCTATATCATATTCTGATTCTTGTCTTATGGAAGTTCCCGACCATTTCTCAAGTCATCCAGACTATATATGTGAGTTGGCAAACAACAAGCCATTGAGCTTGCAAAATTGGTAGGCGTTGGTATAGTAGGTAGTAAAACGACGTAAAACGGATCCTCTATGAGCGTCCACTAGGTGTATACACGAGGAATTAACAAGCTGCCTTCATCGACTCATGGTTCGTGCCTAGCAACACTGGACTGAGTAGAAAAAACAAACGCTATTGTTGTCTGAACGCACCAACCAGAATTACTGAACAACTTCTGCGACGGTTTTTCATCTTGGGATCATGCTCCCTTAAAAGTGATCCGAACACTCGCACGCGCAGAATTGTGCTTATCTTCCAGACGAGACAAACACAAGAGAATTGTAAGGAACACAATTCCCACCTCAAATTTGACTTGTATCTTAAATTGGGGAAAAATCATCTGCCAATGGAAAATCACCAAACATGTTTTTATTTTTTCTGGCAAACCCTGGCAAACCATCAATAGTGATGATTTTGCGCAAACAGTGTAATTCGCCAAACAGTTCCACTCCTAGTGGAACTACTCCCCTACTGCACAACTTTGCATCATCTGATCGATGCGGTGCTCCCCAACATGGGTGTTTCTTAAATAGGGCTACCCCAAAAATGGCTTGCTTTATTACTTATTACTATGAATGGTTGGTAGAAAGGGTGATTTGGGGGGTCCCCTATGTTGAGAACCCCCCCAACGTACATGAACCAGCACTGGGAACAAGGCTGTCACAGTGTGCAAGGTGTCCAGTCCCATGGGTTCCCTCACCATGCAGCCGACTCCATCAGCTACGCCCATGCCGTGAGGATCGACGAAATACGCGTCCTCGCCTGGGTTGATGACAGCGGACAACCGAGATTTTGCCAGAAGTTGTTGACCCCTACATGGTACATTGGAGTGCCTCATTTTGACCTGGTTTTATGTGCCTGGGAGAATGGTCAAATACTTTGACAACTTGTTTGTCCTCAGAGATGCAACTCCTTCATACTCCTTCTAGCTGTCAACTAAGCTGGTTTATCGGCCCGAAGAACTGCTCACACCATTCGCCAGTGCCAACGCAACATCGGTATGGACCCAGTAAACATCACTGGTCTGCTGGGAAAAACCTCCCACAGTCCCTTTGGTGGAATTCTGAGGATGGAACATGCGCCATGTGCTTTCTTCAAGAGATGAGCGCCAGCCTTAGGTCAGCTTTCGCTCCAACAGCACATCTCCAACCAACTGGTTGCTTAATCTGTATTGAAAAACGGCGAGCTACTGTAACCATTGTGGTCAATCCATATCTGAAAGAAATGAAGTAGGTAGCTGATCCAAAACTTGAGGATGAGGCCAAGAGTAGCGAGAGAATGGAATCAGTTCTGCCTCTCCCCTGTACGTGTGTGTGTGTGCGCTATACATTCCTAGTTGTGTGCACTTGTGTACAGTATACATATACAAATACCGCGCTGAAGTGCTTGTCTGGCAAATCCACTGCACTCAGCCTTTGCTGGAACGTTCACAGGCCCACCTTTTGGCATACTTACCATCGCTACAGATGTGGATCCGTCTGTAATTGTCAACTCTGACCCAGAAACTGGTCCCAAAATGTCCGAGCCATGTACAATCACCAGCTACAAAAGGTTAACTTGCTGTGCGGCTTCATACAATGAATGAAGTACTTTGACCTGATAAACTCAGCAGTATTGGTAATTAGCTCACCATTGACTTGTAATTCATCAAGATCTGGTGACTTCATTGAGCTTCAAGGACTCACCAGTCTTGTCCTCGGTAAGAGTTGTCTTGGTCCCTGACCCAAAGACGCAAGGCACATCCTGGCCGGATCTCCCACTGACCAAACTTCTCGTGGTTCGTCGCCGGTTGAGAATAAGCAAAAGTGAGTCATGGACCGAATGGGACCGATATGCCCGCATATACCAACTATATTTGGCTGCTCAAACATGGGACAGCAACTTGGGAGACTGGGTTTTGGAGGGTTTGGGTGGGGCATGACATCTCACCATTTAGGGATCCCCACACTGAAGTGTATGCCTTGGTCAATGATCTCAACGAGAACCCCCCTAATGGAATCCTACATATCCTATGGAACAGTACCTGTTTACTTGATCTCTTGTGGGGCAATGAATGGCAAGTCGCGCAAAAGGAAAGACAAATAGCGAGACTGTAAGCAACAAACTTACTGGGGATACGCTGCCAGCAATCATCTGATGTTGATCAAATAAACTTGCCAGCAGTGCTTCAAACATGTTAAAACTAAACGATTGTTGCTACCAATGTCGAGTGCTTCTGGAATTTGTCCATCAACAATATTGTCATTGATTAGCTTCTTTTTTGTTCGAAATGGGTATGAATGAACCTACCTTTTGACCAATGTTACATCAGTGCTCGTGCCACTTGTGTAATCCGATGGGATGCTTTGCATCCCAAAACGAGTGATTCCCCACTCTGAGGCATCATTCTTGGGATTGTTCGGGGTACCAACATCGAATCTCCACTTTTGCTTCGTATCCCATATTGTGAGCTCAGGCATTGCATCAGCTGATTGTTATCAATTGCAGCTGGTCGGCGGTTTCAACCCCCATAAAAAAATACGTGTGTCTGTCAACCAACCCTTGGTTAGTATTGGGGAGAATAAAACATGTCAATCAAACCACCAACCAAACCAGCATTAGTTGCTCAAATTCAGCATCAATCAACCACCAACCAACCAATCAAACCACCAACCAATCAGTAGGGGTGTTTCTCAAAATAGGGGTACCCCAATCATCCATTAATAGTCATTTATAGTAAGAAACCACAGATTTTTGGGGCCCCCATTTTAAGAAACCACCTTTTGGAGGTCAAAACCGGTTTCCCCCGGACCGTCCTGGGTCTTCTCCCTCGCAGGTCAGTGGTGGCTGAGGAGCTTCCGGGAGGGCCTCAGAACGGCGCATGAACATCCGGCAATGAGTAGGGGTTACTAGGGGTTACAGTACTATGGCATATAATGGCTAACCACAGGGATTAATTCTAAGGGGATTAATGGCATATAATGGCATATAATGGCTTGAAAAGGAGATTCTAATGGCATATAATGGCTCAACACCGGGATTAAAAGGGGAGAATCACCAACAATAATGGTTACACGACTACTATATGGTGGTTTCTCAAGCCAGTTTGGGGACCCCGAGTTATAGTTGGCTTATTGTTGCAAATGATCAATGTTGGATGATAATCGTGGATACCCCTATTTTGAGGAACCCCTGTATAGTTATGTATATATGTATATATATATACAGAGAGAGAGAGAGATTTACAACAATACGAATGAATTACGGGTCATGGTCGAACAAGAATAGTTGGATGATGTTGGATGTTGCATATATTATTGGAGATATGTGGACGTATCCCGGTTATTTTGTAGTAACATACAGCGGGATATAGGAATATATCCCACCGAAAATAATAGCCAGCGCTACTCAATGACAATGTCAGCGTAAGCAACAATAACCACGGAGCACTACCGTAGTACCCTATCAATAATCAGCAATTATCAACGACCAAATATGATAACTAACAGCAACCAACAAGAACAAACCCTACTGCAATCAAGAACAAAACAACCACCAACAATCAGCCAATTGGGGACTTCCCAGCCAAGCACCTCAAGCCGGCGAGCGCGCCCCTTGATCATCCTTGACCCTCTCCGCTTGGCCCCCGCAATGCCAAGCGTATCTATTCCCGATTCAAACAGGCTCTGGGGGATATCAAAAGCAGATTTGGGGATGATGATTCCTTCACGATCATTCTGCGTGAGCCTTGCTTTTTGGAGGAGGGTGCCATACCAGCTGGCATGATCATCCCTGATGAAAGAGGCAGGCAAATGCGTGCCACATCACTTCCCTTAAAGCAACTCAATCAATCAAGCAAGGAACGAACAAACCAAATACTCCACCAATAAACCATGCGGGTGATGGAAAATCATAAACTACGGCGACCTTTGATGAAAATGACCTTGTTGGAATGTCAAATCACTTCGATGTCAAAATATAAAAATGTGCAGTATACATTACATCAAATAACGTATCCATCCATTAGAGTTGCATGCCCATATGTGTCATATTGACAGTTGAAACACATGATTATAATCTGGTTGTTGGTTTCAACCCCTACGGGAAATATATATATATATATAAGTCAACCAACCGTTTGACGTTTGTAATCATTAGTGAACATAAGAATTGTTAAAAACCACCAACCAGCAATTGTAACAATTTCTAATGTAGATCGCAAGAACTTCTCGTGTAGCCAATCCAGCCACCAATTCGCATAGCCAGCTGATCACGAACGAATGCCAGTGACGAATCTACCCACCCCACCAGGTGGCTATCGCCTCATGTAACTTAAAAAATGGCAGTTTCTCAAGCCATAGAGGACCCCAAAAAATTGTTGGTTTATTACTAAACATTACTTTTGATGGATGATTTGAGGTGTCTCCTATTTTCTGACGGACCATCGGCTTGACAGTAGGTGGTTGTGCATACAGGTACAAGCATCATATCTGAACCCGCATGGCCGCGTGCTGCAAATTCAAATTTGGTCGCTGCATATTTTTCCGTATAACCAGCAAGTCTCATGATTGATCAAATCAAGTATGCAAATCCATGCACCACTTCTGGATCCAAGTGGTACTGCGGTGTCCTACCCGCAGCCCTCACCATATGGCTTGGGCAAACGGGAGTGGCCGGGGCCCCTGACCACTGATTGCAAACGCAGCATGAGCTCCCGGTCAAACAAACCTGGGCATTTTATCATTGTTCAACAGGATTTTATTCGGTTTACATTCATCATAACAACCACAATTACATTCAACATAACACTCTTATCCAACATAAGAGGAATCCAGATAAACTCGTGATATGTCATCAATCAGTCGACTTGAATGTATATAGCTCTCTGAGTGTTCAGTGCAGCGCTCCGTGGCAAGTTCACCCCACCCGGATGCCCGACGCGAAATCGCAGCGACAAAATTCGAACAACTTGAAGAACACTCTGTCTGTGACCCATCTGCAAGAGTCCTGCAGTGTATCCTACTGGTGGCATCACCATTGGTGGCATCACCGTGGCATCACCATTGGTGGCATCACCATGGAAGCTCCAAAGGCATGGGATGGTCAGTCACAGGAGGAACTGATCACGTGCCCCCGGCCTTCATAGACCTCGATGGCGAAAGGTGCAAACGCGTTGGCTGCATCCTGTGGCGAGTCGACGAGCCCGGCTCGCCCGTGGTAAATATCTCAAAATATAGGAAAACCATAGGAAAACATAGGAAAAACATAGGCAAACATAGGAAAATCTGAGCATGTTTGCATATGACCCATCTCCGCATTCGCTCACAGCCTTCAGTATTATAAAGATACAGATACATCTATATAAATGTAGGGGGTCTCCACAACAAATGGTGAATAGAATGGCAACAAAAATTGTAAAAACAGAGAGGGAGGCTGAGCATTTCTTGTACTTGTTCTTGGTCCGCTACCTAATGTTGAAGGATTGAGCTGGTATCTTGCAGGCTCAAAGCTTCCCAATAATCCTACTGATGCTACCCTCACCTGGTCTCCTATTTTGGGACACCTTTTGACAGACCAAAACTCACTCATAGAATGTGTGCAGAAAACCGCCATACCAACATGTCTTCAAATTACATAGTACATGTTTGTTGTTTATGGGCCATATGGGTGTTTTTTGTCTTGACATTTGTTTGGTTTTGAGGTTCTTGGAGGTTTTTGGAGGTTTCGTGTGCCACAAAGCGATGCGCAGCCACAACTTCCCATAATGACACCAAGGGAACATAACAAGCTTTTGGGGCAATAAGAATAAGTACAAATTCCGGGCCATAAGAATGTTTAGGGACCATGCTGAGGGGACCATGTCGAGTAGTACGAAATTACGATAAAATATGAACTTGCTCGAATTGACAGGGTCATGATGATATTGACCAAGCAGCTTAAAGGGCCATAGTAATGCTGATTGGCCACAGTGATGCTGAAGGGTCAGCCAGCACAATATTCAAGGGCCACAATAAACTGAGAGCATACTCATGTTCACCGTCTATAACATATTAAAATCAAAAGGGCCACAGCCCCGGATCGTCTCTCAAAGATTGTACATGCAAACTGTCAGTCACAAGGATCCTTCTCGTGGTGATTGTCGAAAAAGTAGCCGCTTCCACAGAAAAAACACGTGCTCACAGCATTCCCCTCTCGAAGAGAGACCAGCGTCCTCAGCACCCGTAAAAACCGATCAAAATAGCGCAATACCATCATGAAGCTTTCTTAACAATGAATACCAATGATAAACCAGCAGTATTGATCACTAACCATAACCATCACTGATCATCACCACTAACATGATTATTAATTAACCATAGTGATAAACCATCATGAACAATCACTAACCATCACTAATCATCACCACTAACATCACTATCTACTATCAACCATCATTAGCTCATTACAACCGTAGTAAATCAACACTTTACTATGACATAATGATGAATCATTCTTAGCCAATAAAAATAGCATAACCATTACAATCATTCACCATCCCTGATCGCTACCAGTTTCTGCCTGCTTTTCTGGCTCGTCTGTGCTGCTTCCTGCGAAGGTCCCACCTGGGTCGATCGAGCGTCGTGAATTTTTCCATGGGATTGGATTCAGTGCTCGCAGATCTGGGGACCCAGCTGCGACCAATGGCTACCCAGGATGAAGCTAAACCCCTGGTTGATGATCACTAGGGGGGTTCCCATTTTAATGGAAAACCAAGGCTTAATCATGAAAAGCTGGTGACCAACAAAAATGACTGGCCAACTGGCAGAGTTTCCAAATGTTTCCGAACTCAGGAAATGAGATGATTTACATGTGATTTACATTGAATTACTGTATGCTGCGTTTCCACGTCAATTCATCAAACACTTCAACGAGGCTAGTCATATTTTGAGCAAATTGTAATACATGGTCTATGTGCATTACGGCCTACATCATTGCTGCCTCAAATCCGAAGACAAAACTGAAATGATCGGTCCGTCTTACAATCGAAGCCAAGCCAACTTTATCACTTTTGAGATTTTCCGAAACATTTGGTAGAACCGTGTGGTATCCACATTTACAACCATCCTTGGGTAATGAACTCATCAGAAGTCAGGCAACCTGCACTAATATGCGATACAATAGAACAACCTGCCCTAATCAATATAGTACAATGAGGGTCAACAACGTATATATGCAATACAGAATATATAATGAGGGAAAACAACTTGCACAAACTGATGCGCAATACAATGAGGGAGAACTACCTCCTACCCACACTAATATTCTATACAGTATATAGTGAGGGAGAACAACTTGTACTAACTAATACGCAATTGAGGGTCAACTAACAACCCACACAGGGCCATCAACAATAATGAGGGATGTCGGGATGTGTCCAAAAAAAAGATCGCAAGAAGAACGACCAATGATTGCGCCTGTTTTGTTGTTGGCAATCTCCATGTTCCGCAGGTCATTGCCCGACTTTGCTGGTGGCACAGTTATGCATCCATGGTTTCCCTATGGGTTTTCCCATGGTTTCAATGGCTGGGGAAGACCCCAACTGCCAGGCTGAGACGTCCCAACAGACAGAGTATGGCCGGACCAGCGCTGGCTCTTTCTCTGCGTCCGTCTGCGGCGCGAGTGAAATCGCAGGGCTGGGGCGCTGGGCCATGGCGCTGTCAGAATGAATCGAATCATCTACTGGTTGGTGGTTGAACCACCCCCTTGAAAAATATTGGTCAACCAACCAGTTGTTAATAAGCAAGAGGGAAAATGAAAAATGTTTGAAACCACAAACCAGTCTATCATCTATGGTTTGGAACCAAGAAACGAAGGAAATTGTGTATCAAACGCGATCACGGACACATCAGCTCTCACCCAACTATGTACCTGGTCCCACATACGAGCTGGATTGATCAAACACAGATACTCCATGTCTGTCATACTTGCTAAATTACCATCAATTACCGCTAAAATTACCCAAATGTAGGCAAATGATGGTAAATGGACTGTACATGAAGGATCTGGGAAATACAGCGCAAGTTTCCGCCGAAGTTTCATGGAAGCATCCCCCATAAGACCTGGGATGAGGATATCAACTCACCTCACGCTTAAGGGCTTGGTATCAACAGATGTTCCTGGCAGTGCCGCCACCGCCTGGACAGCAGAGGCCGCATCGCCCACTACGGGCTCACAGGCCTTAAGCAAACAGGCTGCCACAATCATTACAGGCTGATATTCATCAGATTTCATCAACATCATTGACCATCAATAATCATCACTCGTGGCTAGCATCATGAACCACCATCAACATCCATCAACAAGTAAAGCTTGGGTGAAGCATAGATTCCTAGAGCCTACCTTGGGGAGTCATCAAACACAATCGAGGCATCGTCCATCATCATCCCATCCCGCGACCGAACATTTCAAGGTATGAGGACTGGATGGTTCAGGTCCCGAGTATCACATTCAGAAACACATCTTTTGGGAAACGACGGTCTTTGTTCAACCTAAGATAAGTCCAACATATGTATTGCAATATGTTTCTAATATGTTTCGAGAAACACCTTTGAATACATCAAAACAAAGGCTTAAACCAAAAAATGTCATGCCCTCTCAGTATTAAACCATCCCAGCCCCCGTAAACGGAAGAAAATCCCCTACTAAAATTTGGGGTCGCAGCCATGATATTAGCTTGGGCAGTCACAGCCTCATGACATACAAAATGGCATCTTCTCCACATTGGGAACGAGCAGTGCAATATCATGCAATTGATCAAATGAATCCGATTTCATGCAGCGAAATCGTGCAAATGGTTGAAGTTGTAAACCTGGCCGGCTAGTTCATTTGCCCAAATGCCCTGATACTCCATGTATGTCTACCAAATCATTGGGTCGTTTTTTCCTTAATGGAGTACAGGGGCCAGAGTAGGATATGAAAATTTTGAGCAACTGGGCGTTTCTCAAAATAGGGGTACCCGGGCACCTTTATCGAAATAAACCAACCACCTTTGGGGTTCCTTACTATAAGAAACCACCAAATGTATCCCCATGTACTGTATCCAAATGAAGCTCTTGGTCCAAACCCTACGGTGGGTCCTGGGGAACACTCAAGAACCAGCGGGGCCAGGTGTGCCCTGGTAGCCCAAGTTCGGGCCGTCATGTTGAGCCTATCCGCTGAAGTTCCAACATGGCGCACACACCCAGATAGGCAAATCAATTGAGCTGGATGGTTAACTGCATGTTTTTAGATTCTTTTTGGATCAATTTATGGAAAAAATCCACTCAGATGATCAGTTCTCTGAGCTGGGAGACGTAAAAGGATTGTTTATTCCACGGCACGAAGCAGTTTCTGAGCAAGAAACCATATCTCCAATTTGTTTGGAGCGGGTCCTTTCGACCATCCTGGGAAGGTGGCGACGTTCGATATGCAAACTGTGGTGGTGTGATGTGATATGATATCAAACTAAACTGCTGTTTGATCGTAAGCTATGTGGATGTAATATCATGCAAGAAAATGTTTTGGTACAATTATTTTGCATCGAGAGTGCCAAAGGACCCAACAGCATCGCCAAAAACCCAGAAACACCGTTCCTTCCATTCACCACCTCAATGATACTCAAGATCAGAGATCAAAAAAGAATGAGACTTGGGCAATTAAGAACCTGTGCAAGCAACGACGACAACATCAGCCAAAAAACAACAAACAACAAACAACCAACAACCAACAATCACCACCACCACCACCACCAACAACAACAACAACAACAACAAAGAACAAAAAACAAAGAATAAAGAACAAAGAACAAACAACCAACAACAACAATAACAACAAGCAACAAGCAACAAGCAACAGGCAACAGGCAACAGGCAGCAGGCAACAAGCAACAAGCAACAAGCAACAAGCAACAACAAACAACAACAAACGACAAACGACGACAAACAACAACGAGCAATGACCAACGACGAACGACCAACAACAACAACAACAACAACAACAACAACAACAACAACAACAACAGAAGCAAAATCATAATAAGACAGCAAAGACCACCATCACCACCAATGACAACAAGTTCACAACAATAACCACAGAGTGAACAAGAACACCAGGTCAACAAAAACGCCAACAGAAGAAACATGAAAACCACCAACAACACGACAACCCATCATCCACCGACATCACCAAGCTAACTATCATTGGTTTATGACTCTCACACAGTTCTTCTCGCATTGAGTCGGAACTGCATACTTCCCAATACTCGCATTAACATGCATTGACATGAGCGAGATGATTAGCCTTCTTCAACCCATGAGTCGGATGGGACTCCAAGACTTTAAATTCTACTTTTCCAGTGGTCCCTGAGCATGATCCAACATGACTCCCATAGTGTCAACCCAGGCTTTCCCCAGTGCGACAGTGCCAGATGTAGAGCACTGAGGCCCTCACATTCCATCTTCCAAAAGCCTGGGTCCAAGCTCACAACTCGCTGGGTTGTTTTTGCATGTGGACATGTACATAATCCCGATGCGACATGACATGATTCAATCATACATTTCATCACAAACATGCGACGCAATATCCTTATACTCCATATATCCTACATATTCAGACAAAACATAACGTGAACTCATGATATACGCAAATATACATACGCAAATATGATCAAATATGTGTGCATACATATATGTGTAGTTTCTCATATTTGCGTATGCACATGTGCATATATAATAGAAACGTAGACGGGCTATGTATCTGGGTTCTCAAAAGTGGGCTGTTATTCAGATTGCAATGACGAACCTTTGGTGCTTTCTGTCTGAGTCCATGCATCTAATCCCCCGGTTGCTGTTGACTTGAGCAGGTTTTGTAGGATGCATGATGTGTTTGACTGCGCGGTTGTGGCACTTGAGAGGCTCTGGAGGTCTTCAATGTTGAACCCTTAGAATGTTGGGGGACAACATTGGGCATAGTCAGGTCATAAATCATGTATACCCCAAGTATGGTCTGACAATGGCCTTGGAGGTCTTCAATGTTGAACCCTCATATACTATGATTGAAGGCATGGTCAGACCCCCAAGGGATCCCAAGGAACTGTGAAGCGCTTCCAACGTCTCAGACCCAGGCTGGCCCTGGCTGTCCCTGGCCAACAGGTAGCGACCTTGGCGCTGCTAGAAAAGCGTTTGCGAACCACGCCCCACAAGATCTTTCAATACTTGTGAATCACAGCTATTGCTCTATTCTCGAAAAATGATCGATTTCAATGTAAGAAATGTAGCGTCAAAATGCGTCAGATTTATCTTCCAAATGCATCGAAATTCTTCGAAAATGATCCAGCTGCACAAACCTCGGATCTCTCACTCGTTGCAAGTTTATTCCATTTTCAAACCAGCTTGAGGCCGAGGCGAATAGAATCACTGTGGTGGAGCGCGTTCCAGCGCCCAATGCGGATGTGCTCCGCTGACAATGCAAACACCTCAACTTTCCACACTGATCAATCCACACAAACAATGAGATGCGTTGCCAAACATGTCATGACATCAATGACTAGCAGAATGAAATGTAAAAACACAATACCTTAGTCACGACACTCAGTTCCTGTGAAAGGTGTGAATAAAAATCAATGTATATATGTATTGCACCACATCGAATCACGTTGCAACAGTACACTACAATACAAAAAGAAAGTCATGCACGCTACATTACATACATTGAAGACAGTACCCACCTTGCACCTATTACAGTGCGTATATGACGTATATACTATCTGTATACATCATTTCATAATATGTTATTTTCAAAACGGTGCCTGCACTACCGACATGACATATGTTGCAAACAAAAGTGCGTTCACTGCAGACCTAACAGTACATCATGTTGCATTACCTTAGATTGCCAATCATTAGATTCTTTTGTTTGGCTTTGCAATATTCAAATACAAACATAAGATGTACAGAATGGAGACGAGGATGTGCATACACCCAAACATAAAATACATTGCATCACAGTAAGCTTTACGTTGACGTAGCCTTAAACACATGTATATATGTATATGTAAATAAGAACTATAGATAGATAGATTAGATTATATAGATTAGATTAGATTGGATTAGATTCGATTGGACTAGATTGGATTCGATTAGATTCGATTAGATGAGATAGATTAGATAGATTAGATAGAATAGATAGATTAGATAGATTAGATTAGATTAGATTAGATTAGATTAGATTAGATTAGACTAGACTAGACTAGATTAGATTAGATTAGATTAGATTAGATTAGATAGATAGATAGATAGATAGTAGATAAGATAGATTAGATAGATTAGACTAGATAGATTAGATTAGATAGATTAGATAGATTAGATAGATTTGATTAGACTAGACTAGATTAGATTAGATTAGATAGATTAATTACCGTAGATAGATTGAATATATAAGATAGATAAGGTAGATAAGATAGATAAGATAGATATGATAGATAAGATAGATAAGATAGATTAGATAGTTAAGTAAGATAGACAGACAGATAGACAAAAAGATAGACAGATAGACAGATAGACAGATAAACAGATAGACAGACAGACAGACAGATAGATAGATAGATAGAAAGATAGATAGATAGATAGATAGATAGAAATAGACCACACCCACATTTTGTTTCATTGCCTACATGTTCCATACATTTCATTACTTCAACTTACATTACCTGGGCTTAGATTATACACTGTTGCATTACATAGCGTTGCATCACAGTACATCACAAAGATCCATTGAAACTTTTCTGAAAGAGGCGTCTTTTTTCAGCTTAATTCCTGCCCCCCGTTTACTAAATCTTCCTCTGGATGCAAAATAATTATCATTTTTTTCCGGGGTATATGTCGTTGTTTTTCACGCAGTATATTATCGGATGCTAATGAGGCCATTTCGTTGCGCAAATATATGCCACCCAATGATAAATAAATGTTCACAAAATCTAGCGATTCTTTATGAATCGGCCTATAACTTCATTGGTTGTTTTTTCCATGAATGTATTGTCTTTTGAAAAGAATGAGGGAAATTCTTGCCAGAATAAAATTTTGGCTATATTTCTAATTAGACAATTCCAAAAAGGTATTTGTATGGATTTGTATCACATCTACTGATTTCGAAATCAGGACTGTCATGAATCCCTCATGACCCCCTGGACTGCAGTTCGCATGGACAGGGGGACTTCGTACTCCCGATCACCGATTCGTTGGGCATGGCCGCGTGCAGCGATGAGCAGCGTCTCAGCTCGCAACTCCATTCACTCGAAAGTGGAAGAAGTGCGTACCCTCTTCCAGATCTGCTGCCGTCACGGCCAGAGACCAAGAAGCCTGGTGGAAGGCCCACATCAAAGTCCCACATGTCATTGATGATTGAGGTCTCGATCTGTGCCAGTGGCCTGACTCACTGACATCTATTCTTTGAAGTATGCTTCAGATATGTTCAGATCTCTTTGATGTGGATGTTCAGAGGCATGTTCTCATAGTTTGCCCAGTTTCATTACTTGAAACGTGCTTGAACCCTGCGAGTGAGACCAAGGAGATCATAGCAGTCATGTGTTCAATCTCATGATCGTTTTCCTATTTGGATCTGTTAACCATCATTGATCACTAATCAACCATCATTTCCACCATAAACCAACCTTGACCATCATTAGCCATCATCAGCCATCACTAACCATCATCAACCATCAAAATACAACAATACCTAATGGTTAGTGCTTCAACCATCATTAACCGTCATAAACCATTCTTAACCCCAGCCCCAGCGCAGGATCTGCTATCGCCGTGCCACGGCTCGTTATCGAAAATCCGTCCTGCAACTCCTCTGGAGTCCACGATGTCAATGAGAGGCAAAGGCTGTGACCAACCTGGCGGTAGTCCAACGGCGGTGAGCCGAAACCTGTAACGATATTAACCAACCAACCAATGGTGAACTAGCTGGTTAATGGTTAATTAATAATAGGGGATAACAACTAGCAACTATAGGAATATACCAGCTCAATATGGCGAGCTGGGTCAAGCTCTTAACCAACCAATTTCATGGTGGTTAATAACCAACAAACTATAGGGAAAACAATGGTTAATGATGGGGAACCAGGGGTACAGGGTTTTGACCCATAGCCATATCTATAGTTGGTAGTCAAACTTGTGAACTGGACGGTTACTAAAGTTGGTACGATGGTTTTGAGCCATATCAATAGTTGCTATTGCGCTATCTATAGTTGGTATTGCTAGTCCCCTATTAATTATAGCCCCTTTGATTAGTTTCTATCATTGATAGGGGATACAATAACTATTGGCCATGCTGGACCATGCTCAATCATTGATCAGGGGAACTATTAAATGGATTTATCAAAGGACTTACTATTTGGATGTAGTAACTGTAGCTCCCCTATTCATGATATATAGGGGATATAATAACAATACTTGGATTAGTAAGCGGATATACCAGCGACATACGGGTCATAAAAGTGGCTGGCTAGAGGTTAAAAATAGAGGGTCATAACCACCCAAAATAAGCGATGAACCAACTAGATATGGCTATGCGTTCAGATTAATCGTCAATCAAGAATAGTTGGAACACAATGGTTGATGATGGTACACCAGTGGTACAGGGTTGTGACCCACAGCCATGTTTTTAGTAGGATTTAACCTGGTTGAGGAGGAAATGGTTCGGAAATTTATCAGACTCAACAAGGTGATCACCCCTTCACTAAAACTGACTGTAAAGCCATGGTTTAGATGGTTTATCAGGAAATCTGAAGAGAATTCAGGGGAAGGGAATTCCTGAGGCATATGTCATGGGAATGCAATAGACACATGACATAGGCGTGTGATAGCTGATCTAAATTCCCTCCATCGATTGGTCGCCGCGCAACAAAATGTGAAATTTGTATTTGGTTTCAGCGTGTGGTCCCCATGTGCGGCCCGATTTCAAAAATCAGGTCTGTCAAGGTTGTGGCAGTGAACCCCTTGATAAAATCCTGTCAAAAAGATTCTGGCAACGACATGATCCCTCCCTTCCTGAAGAAACATCAAGCATTGAGCAGCTGCGCTTCCCACATGTTCATCTTTGCATTACATTTGAACTCTATGTATACATGTACATATATATATATATATCAACAATGTATGTTTACATGTATATAAAACTATATCTACATATGGTTCAAGGAGAGCACACGCGGCTCTTGAGAAAGCCCTGCTGAAATACAGTTCCTTCGCAATAGCCAGGAGAAGGTAATCTAGTTCTCCACCATAACAACTAGAGTGCGCACATCATACTCATACTCTATCATAAAGCCAGCCAAACACCACACAAGCATATCGTGGCGTGACGCTCACCCCGGGTCGAATGGGTGTCAGGTCCAGCACCCGGTGAACTTCGGCGTGGCATTGGGAGCCTCAAACACAACCTCCACGCTCATCTTTTGCGCATCAGATTGCTCGATGCCCTTGAGCTTGAGCAGCAAACACTGCCTCAGGCTGTCACAACTGCGGCAGCAGCTCTCATGCGGCAGCAGCTATGAATATGCATGAAATATACATATATATAATATGTATCACAAATTATTACAATATGTATATATCAGGAATGAATTTATACATCAACTCACACACACATGTGGGTCCATGAAGAGGGCCACGCCGCACCCAAACATTGCTGTGTGCTCCTGCGGAAGTACAACTTCCAAGCACTTGCAGTAACTACAAATCCCCATGAATCCCCGTGCTTTCTTTCACCTGGCCATTGAATGCTTTGCTGATCTTTTCTGCTTAAGCCCTGGTCCTAAAGGAGGATTCTGCAGATGTAGCTGTAACAATCCGCACCCAATTCGTATCCTTAGTTTTACCACAGCTGGTCTGTCATCCCATGGATTCCATCTATCCCATTCGCAAAACCGCTCGTATTCCCTGCGTAAACATGGCAGTGGGTCAAAACCCCGTACCCCTGGTACCCCCATCATTAACCATTGTTTTCCCTATAGGTTGTTGGTTATGATTCACCATTGTTGATGGTTAATATTGACCCAGCTCGCCACATCACCGGCGTTGGATCGGAGGTGGCGCCGATCTCCGAGCCCCGGACTCCTTGAGCGGTGGGCCGGTGAGGTCCTTGCAACGCCTAAGTGCCATGCCACGTTGGTGACGTGGCCACCCCGCAGGTCAACGAGTGGTCAACGTGGTGAGTTGAATGATGGATCAGGTAGTTGAGTGATCAACAAGCTGGAAGGTGTCCAAGCTGTAAGGTGTCCAAGCTGGAAGGTGTCCAAGCTGGAAGACTTCCGGTGTTTTTCGAAAGTTTCCTGCAACCAACGAGTGGTGCTTTTCAAATCCCAGGGTTTCCTGTGAATTTGTTGTATCAATCCAGGGGACGGCTGGCAGTCATGGCTGTCGTGGCTACTGACTGAAATTTGAATGGTAGTCCGCAGATGGAGCAGCAAAAGCATTGCTTCTCCATGCAACACCTTGCCCAATTTCCTGGTTTGTTCATGTTTGTCTGCAAAAACTGTTCACAACGCCCATTCATGGCGCCTGACCAACAGATCGAGTTTCATCATACTTCACTTTCGGCCTTAATAAAAGGTAGACACCCTCAAACTATCCCAAAATGATACCGTGGTCGGTGGTTCCAAATATGCTTTACTAATTGGACATAATCCCTACCTGAGATGCATACCCATAGAAAAACCATGAAAAACCAGGTTAACAACCCTTAAGCACCACCATCAATAATCACCAGGATTTTTTAATAATCCTTCTCATTCATTTGAAATGTGATTCATGATTATTGATGCTTACTGACATTCACTCAACCACCATTCACATTCAACAATCATGAACCACCATCATTCACTACTAACCCAACCAATCCCAGCAACCCAACCACCATTCCTTCCTCCTTAACGCACCGCAACGTCACACCCTTAACGCAACCGTTGCGCACCACGCGCGTCCAAGGAGCCCCCAGTGCTCCGCCACCAAGGGCACTCGCTCGGCCAACAAAGAAAGTGAAGTGCTGCGCCTACGAGGCGAGTCAACGGGGTGACTGGTGACTGGAGACATCTGGGGACATCTGGGGACATCTTGGGACTATGATATGGTTGATAATGTTTCATTATTAATTTCTAAATGTTGATGGTTGAGAATGGTTGAAAATGGTTAATAGTAAATGTTGATGGTTGATAATGGCTGAGAATGGTTAATAATAAGTTTTGATGGTTGATCATATTTAATGATATATGAATTCACAAGTAAATAATTGTTAAACCAACTACTGGTATGTTCATTTTTTGGATTTATATATGGTGAATATCAGTTTTAAGCTGGTGGTTTCTCAAGCCAGTTTGGGGATCCCAAACTGGTTGGTTTACTGATATAAATGGTTAACATGGGATGATTTGGGGGTACCCCTATGACTTGAGAAACCACCATATATCTATGTTCATTATATTGGATTTATTGGATTGTTCATTATCTATAACAGCAATGCAAATATATCTGGTGACTGGTTAATCTGGATATATCTGGATCCGGGTGTTTCTCGAAATAAGGGTACCCCAAAATCATCTATCAATAGGCATTTAGAGTAATGAACCAAACATGTTTTGAGGTTTCGTACAGAAAACATATACATGTATATAAATATGTCCATTATGCTTATTCCAAAGAATCTGATTAATCTCGGTATATTTTGATTATCGTTTTTCTTCCTAGCCATTGACCAGAATGGCTGATTTACCATGAAAATGAACGTAGAGGTTCAAACGTTGTTGATAAAGTTGGTAATAAGTACAGTAAGTGGCCAGTTAGAAACAAGAGTGTTATGTGCTTGTTGACCATGAGTTGCAACATCTAATGGTTGTCTATTTTTGTTTCATAAGTATCATTGCTCAACGCTGACTAATGACTACTAGTACAATGTCTCATACCTCATTGTGATGCTTGACCATGGTTACCAAAAAATGCTATGTTTGACAATGAGCAGTTGAACTCATCATGTACAGTAACTCAGCAAATTTACCTGTATTACCAGGACCAGAACTAAACATGACCAAACATATCTAAACAATAACCTTTATATCATATATATATATATGTATACAAATATGGTAGATTTGAAGATTGACGTAGTGGGCATAACACTGAGTGATAAAATACTACCAGGTGTCAGTAATAACAGGTCGTCATAACCATGGGTAGTCCACTGCGTCATCGAAATTGTCGGTAGATACGGACATACCTCGAGAGAAAGCCATATGAGTTCTAGATTGCCTTGAAATGATCACGATACATGTCGGGCAATATGAATCGGCATAATTGTGCAAATGCATGCGAATGTGTATATGTACGAAAAAAAACTTTACACATTGTTCTGTGTAAATGAGTACCTACTTTATATGATATGATGATAGTATAATGTATATATATATATATTCACTTGTTGTCAACACCCTGTTGATGCAACAACAAAAAACATAATGTCAGGACATTCACACATTGTGCACCTGGAGATGGCGGGGGCCTAAATGCATCTAAATGTCAATGACCTCCTTTAAAACCGAGTGCTCAACTATGCAGTGGTCATTGACCTATAAAGGTAACCAACCAAAATCAATGACCGCTATATAGTTGAAACATAGATATTCTATATATATATACATGTATTCTATTGTATTATGTCAAATTGGAAACCTTTAATGACCAATATTAAGCTTTGTAAATTCTATTGGAAACAAAAAAACAAGACCTGTTGGAAAACTCTAATGCTACTGGCTGCTTCAAAGAATGCCATCTCCTTGGTGTCACCATGTCCTGATTGGTTGATGCTTCATGTTGCCATTTGGCTATGGATCAATAATAATCAACCAACTCATGGGGGACAATCAGCAACAACAATAAGGAAACCAATGGTTAATGATAGGGAACCGGGGGTATAGGGTTTTGACCCACAGCCATTTCAAGATTACTACCTCGTCAAGGCCACTACACGGACCGGTATTGGTAGTTCTAGCCAGATCCAACCAAAAGTGACGCTGAATTGAAAAAAATGAAAGAAACTTCAAGAAACCCTGTCTATCGAATGTAGCATAACGCAATGTCGACTTCATGTACCCAAATACGCCATTAGTATGGTACATGGTATATTTATCACCATTTAAACTTGTAGCATATAGTATGGCATACCGGTATACCATTTAACGGCATATTAGTATGGTATATGGTATATTTATTACCATTTGTATGTACCCAAATAAACCTATTAGTATGGTATATGGTTAAAAAGTGACTCAGCAACTTGTAGGTTTACCAGCACCAATCAGGAGCTGGGACGCCTGGGCTCGTTGCACCCAGCAGTGGCACTGTAAGGATGGAGGCTGCGGCCATTGACCTCGGAAGCATTTTTTGTGCTGCTCCTGCGGATACTACATGTGTCTTTGGTGAAGTTGTACAAAAACATATGTACAAATGTATACATTCATAGATGTATATGTATAAATGTATATATGTATATGTGCAAATATTAATATATGTATACACGTATGTATGTACGTATGTATGTGTGTATGTGTGTATGTATGTATGTATGTATGTATGTATGTATGTATGTATGTATGTATGTATGTATGTATGTATGTATGTATGTATGTATGTA